>SJYB01006038.1:0-10530 GCA_006408585.1 Antidorcas marsupialis
CCCAGAGGCCAAAATTAATGGCATTCGACTGTATAAAAAATTTAAACATGTATAATACCAATAGCATAAAAATGTTAAAAGACACTCAAAAGACTAGAGATCACATGACCAACAATGAATTATTCCTCATAATTCAGAAAAAGCAATCACAAATAAGTAAGGAAAAGAGATAAGTCATTTGAAAATAAGAAAAAGATTAGAATAAGCAGTCACATGAAAAGTAAAACAAAGAACAAACATATAAGATTAACTCAACCACACTAGATGTCACACAATGAAACATAAAACAATAAAAATTAATTATTTCCCTTAGATAGAAAAAATTTTAAAGAATAACAACATCCAATATCAGCCAAACTGCAAAGAAACATTATTATTGGAAATAAAATTTAAAAATCATGACAAAATCCTTTTGCAGAGCAATTTGAAAACTTGTCACTAGTATTTCCAGTTGGTGAAAACACAAAGAAGCTTGACTAGAGACATTAATTGGAGGGTTTTTTAAATCATAGTGCATCAACTCAATAGACTCAAGACAGTTGACTTTTTTTTCTGTTTTTTTCTGTTCCTTAAGGCTAAAAATGGATGGAGTTCATCCCAGGCCAGGGGGTCAAAGTTTCAGTTTCCATTGCTAAGAGTCTAAGCTCTAAGAGGCATAGGAAACAGCAGGAGCTGACCTCACCACCTGCCCTATCGCCCAGACTCCGTAGCAGGTTGAATATTACAGGGTCACATCGGAAAACCTGTGCCAACCTGTTGGCTTCAACATAAAGACTACAATGACAGGGTGGGTGGTTCTGTCAGTCCTATATCCTGTGGAGGGTAAGAAATTGGAAACTGAAGATCTGGACTGCCTAGTGAAATCCTTGGCTGTGGGTCAACTCAGTTTAACAAGCATTTACCTAGATGTCACATGAGCCTAGGGGTGGAGGACATATAGATGAGCAACACACAATGCATAACTTCTAGGAGTTTATATCTGTTTTTGTTTCCTACTCCAGATTCCTAGTTATCATTATGATTCCCTGGGCAAAAGCCAGTGACTCAAAAACCAGAGGTTTTCCCAAAGTGAGGCCCTGGGACCAGCAGCAGCAACCTCTCCTAGAAATGTATTAGAAATGTAGATTTTCTTGGGCCCTCCTCCAGACCTTAATCCAAATCTCTGAGGGTGGGGTCCTTCCAGTAATTCGGATGTACACCTAAGTTACCAAACTATTCCTCTACATTAAGCACTAAATAATGTCCAGATTACTTTCCTTGTAAAAACTTTGCAAGGGCTTCCCTGGTGGCTCAGTGGTAAAGAATCTGCCTGTCAAATCAGGAGACAGGGGTTCTATCCATGATCTGGGAAGACCCCACATGCCAATGAGCAACTAAACCCCATGTGCCACAACTACTGAGCCTCTGCTCTAGACCTCGGGAGCCACGACTACCGAACCCATGTGCAGCAGCTGCTGAAGCCCACACACCCTCAGCCTGTGCTCCACAATGAAAGAAGTCACTGCAATGAGGAACCCTTGCATCACTAGAGAGTAGCCCCCCTTTCCCACAGCCAGAGAAAAGCCCGTGCAGCAATGAAGACCTAGCACAGCCAAAAAATTAATTCAATAAATAAGAATTTGCATAACTAGTGAATACAAAAGAAACCCCTGTATCATTTGCATAAGCTATCTGGTATAAAATGATGGTACATATTTTGCACATATGATTTCTGGAAATATCCCTTTATCATAGAGTTATCCGTATATAGAATCTTCCTATATATGGATATATGTTCATATATATTCATTTATACATAAATGTTCATATATATTCATTTACTGCTAGATCAATACATGATTATTTCTTGACCTCCTATTGTTTATCTGATACTACAAATGATATTGCAATGAACAACTTCATGCAGCATTTTTTTCCTGATTAATTCCATGGGATAAATTTTCAGATATGGGATAACCATGTGGGAAAGAAAAGAATAGAAACAACTTTAAAGTTCTCAATACATGTTGCCATGTTGTTTTCCAAAATGGTCTGTCCTCAAATGATGCCAGCTGTCCTGTGAATGCAAGTTTCATCACCAACTTCCCCACACAGGCATAGTCATTCCTTTTTTATGGGTTTAAAATGTTGCCTCAAGGCTTCTCTAGTTTACTTTCTTTGTTTTCTAATGAGCTGGGAGATTTTTTCCCATGTGTTTCTTTCATATTGAGTGACTCTTGTGTCACTCAAATGTGGATTCTTTCTTGGTTATCAAAGACATTGCTTGAAAAAATACTCAATAAAGAAGTTCATACTGGACTCAGGATACAGAATCATGTTTCTAGGTATATTCCAAATATATGAGAGTGTGGAATTGCACATCTTAAAAATAAGGAACCCCTCATCTGAGGGGTTTGATTAGAAGTATCTTTTTGAATTTTTTCAGGGCTGCTGTTACTCATATGGAGTCTGTGTAAATCAGGGGGAAAAAATGTCCTTCTTGGGGTTGCTGTCCATTCCCTGGCCCTGCGAATGAGCCTTGATGAACAGAGGGTTTCGTCTCCATTGCCTCCCTAGCTCAGGTACACTGGAACAGAGAATAATCTATTTATCCTACCACCCTGAGCATGTCACTTCGAGTTCCTATGTGAAACTCCTGATTTTCTTAAAACCAGAACGAGGCAGGAGGGATTCTGCCATTTCCTCATTCCTATGGCCTCAGCTTCTTCTTGGTGGCTTCAGGTTTGAGAAGTGGCCCTACCACTTCTAGTTGTCTTTTCTGTGGTTTGGGAGGAAGCTGTGTGTTAAAGCAGGTTGGGCACACTAATAAGGACCCAGGAGCTGGAGGACACCTCCTGCCACGGCCCTTGAAAGGCAGTGCTGTGCGTGCCACTGTTTCCATCAGTGGGAAGGGACTGCATTTTGCAAAGGCTAAGAGTCTAAGACTCTATTTCTGTAGAGTCAAAGGCGTTCTCCTTCCAGTCAGCTCTGGTGTGTTCAAAAAACTCTCCATCTCTATCTTGCTTCACCGCGACCACTGACATCTTACTAACTGTTCTTATTCTTCCAGATGTTGACACTCCTGTTTACCATCAGCCTAATGTGCACAAGCCTCCCCTAGCTTAAAAGAAATTCACAAAATTGTTACTTGGCTATGTGCTGTGTGCTCAGTAGCTCAGTCATGTCCGACTCTTTGTGACCCCATGGACTCTAGCCCGCTAGGCTCCTCTGTCCATAGAATTTTCCAGGCAAGATTACAAGAGTGGGTTGCCATTTCCTGTTCCATACGTGGCTATGTGTGTGCGTGCTAAGTCACTTCATTCACGTCCAGTTCTTTGTGATCCCAGGGACTGTAGCCTGTCAGGTTCTGTCCACAGGATTCTCCAGCCAAGAATATTGGGGTGGGTTGCCATGCCCTCCTCCAGGTATCTTTCCAAGCCAGGGGTCAAACCGATGTCTCCTGCAACTCCTGCATTACAGGCAGGTTCTTTACCGCTGAGCCACTGGGGAAGCCAAATTTTAAAAAAAGAAAGAAATCTGGCAAAAAATGAGCAGTTCCTTGCACCTTAATTTCATCCCTGTTTAACAGGATTCCCTACCATAGTATCTGTTATCACCTATAGCTAGAATGAAGTGTTGTTTTGGAACCTATTGTATATACTTTTGTAAAAACTAATAATAATAACAAAAAAGAGAAAAATCCTTTCCTCCACTTAGCCCGTCCTACTGTTTTTTCTCCTTCTTTGACAGCTGAACTTCTAAAGGAATCCTAAGCAATAGTCTCTGCCTCCCATTCACTATTAGCCTCTAACCCAACAATTCCTCTAGAACTCTTCTTAACGAGGCTACCAGCTTTTTCTTGAACTGCTGAATGCCATGGACATTACTCCGTTTCTATTTTAACTGACCTAGACAAATTGTTGATCTTTGAAACTCTTCCCTCGATCTCCTTGATTCCATAATATGAGAATGTATATGCTCCATATAAACAGTGTTTTCACTAATGTATCCCAAGAGTGTATAACATTGCTTAGCCTAAAATAGACCCTAAATAAATATTTGTTGAATTAGTTATTCCTGCCTGGTCTCTCCTGCTTATCTGAATATTCTCTTTCAATGTCCTTCCACCTCAGTATTCAGCTGATATTCAGCTTCAGCTCTGAAAGACCAAATAACTGAATGCAACTTCATTGTTATTTCTGGCATCCTTGAACTTGTGCATACCAATAATCATATGACCGCCGCCATTACATCGGACTGTACACCAATACAGAAAAAGAATTATGGGGCTTTCTTTTGTTTTTGCTGTGTTTTATTAAGGTATAATTGGCTTATAACATTACTTTAGTTTTAAGTGTACAACTAAATAATGGTGTGCAACAAAAATAATGATTTGATATTTTTATACATTATGAAATGGTCACCATGATGAGTCTCATTACCCAGATTTATAATTAGTATCAAAATATTCATCTAAAATATGAATAAATATTCTGGATGTGACCCAGTAGAAACTAGAGACCTGGAAAAGATTTTTGCCCAGGTGGACCCTCATAGGGTCCTTCTCAGTTTCATCACCATCACTCAATGAAGGAGAACTGAAAAACAGCAAAAATGAATGAACCCTGTCTTCACAAGGATATGTTCATGAATTACGATCTGGTATTTCCAATAAGAAACTTCTTAACTGCCTAGAATCTGAGGGTTTCTTTAATCACCAATCCTGTCAGAGATCAAGCCCTGAGCCTTTGGAGTGGGAGCACTGACTCCAAGACCCTAGACTACCAGAGAAATAACCCTAGGGAGTATCAAATAGTGAGAACTCACACAAAGGAAATCACTTGAATACAAGACTGGGCATCACCCAACCACCAAGAGCACCCTGCACAAGATGCCTCATTTAAACAACAAACAAAACAAATATACATCTAATTATCAGCAGACAGGATAACCATCCCACTCAGCTTTGCCCATCAGAGGAAAAACAAACAAACAAAAACTCGGTACAAACCTCACCCTATACAAAACTTACAGAAACCACTGGGCCAAACTTAGAAGGGCAGAAACCAAAAGGAAGAAAGAATTCAACTTTGAAGCCTGGGAAAAGGAGACCTCACACATCATAAGTTAAAAAAATCATGAAAAAGCAGAGAAATACTGCACAGCTGAAGTTCAGCTGTCAAATGAAGGAACAAACTAGAAACACAGAAGTCCAAATAAATGAAAAGAAAATAGACAAACTACCTGAAAAATAATTCATAATAATGATAGTAAAGACAATCAAAAACCTTGAAAACAAAATGGAGAAAATGCAAGAATCAATTAACAAAGACCTAGATGAATTAAAGAATAAACATACAGAGACAAACAACACAATTACTGAAATTAAAAATACTCCAGAAGAAATCAATAGCAGAATATCTGAAACAGAAGAACAAAACTGTAAGCTGGGAGATAAAATGGTGGAAATAACTCCTGAAGAGCAGAATAAAGTAAAAAGTATGAAAAGAACTGATGATAGTCTCAGAGACCTCTAGGACAATATCAAACATACCACATTCGAATTATAGGGGTCCCAGAAGTATAAGAGAAAAGAAAGGGTACGAGAAAATTTTTGAAGAGATTATAGTTGAAAATTTCCCCAACATGGAAAAGGAAATAGTCAGTCAAGTCCAAGAAGCACAAAGAGTCCCATACAGAATAAACCCAAGGAGAAACATACTAATCAAACTAACAAAGACTAAACACAAAGAAAGAATATTAAAAGATGCAAGGGAAAAGCAACAAATAACATACAAGGGAAACCCCATATGCTTAACAGCTAATCTTTCAGCGGAAACTCTGCAGGCCAGAAGGGAATGGAAGGATATATTTAAAGTATTGAAAGGGAAAAATCTACAACCAAGATTACTGTCCCTGACAAGGATCTCATTCAAAGTTGATGGAGAAATAAAAAGCTTTTCAGACAAGCAAAAGTTAAGAGAATTCAGTACCACCAAACCAACTTTACAACAAACTTTAAAGGGACGATGAGATGGTTGGATGGCATCACTGACTCAATGAACATGGGTTTGGGTGGACTCTGGAAGTTGGTGATGGACAGGGAGGCCTGGTGTGTTGCAGTTCATGGGGTCACAAAGAGTCAGACATGACTGAGCGACTGAACTGAATTGATAGAGTCAAGAAATGCAAGAAAAGAAAACAGATCTACAAAATCAGCCCCAAACAATTAAGAAAATGGCAATAGGAACATATATATCAATAATTACTTTAAATGTAAATGGATTAAATGCTCCAACCAAAAGACACAGACTGGCTGAATGGATACAAAAGCAAGACCCATATATATTCTGTCTACAAGAAACCCATTTCAGACCTAAAGACACATATAGACTGAAAGTGAGACAATGGAAAAATATATTCCATGCAAATNGGGGTCACAAAGAGTCAGACATGACTGAGCGACTGAACTGAATTGATAGAGTCAAGAAATGCAAGAAAAGAAAACAGATCTACAAAATCAGCCCCAAACAATTAAGAAAATGGCAATAGGAACATATATATCAATAATTACTTTAAATGTAAATGGATTAAATGCTCCAACCAAAAGACACAGACTGGCTGAATGGATACAAAAGCAAGACCCATATATATTCTGTCTACAAGAAACCCATTTCAGACCTAAAGACACATATAGACTGAAAGTGAGACAATGGAAAAATATATTCCATACAAATGGGAAACAAAAGAATGTTGGAGTAGCAATCCTCATATCAGACAAAACAGACCTTAAAATAAAGGAGATTACAAGAGATAAGGAAGGACACTACATAATGATCAAGGGATCAATCCAAGAGGAAGACATAACAATCATAAATATCTATGCACCCAACATAGGAGCATCTCAATACATAAGACAAACACTAACAGACATAAAAGGAGAAATTGACAGTAACACAATAATAGTAGGAGACTTTAACACTCCACTCACACCAATGGACAGATTATCAAAACAGAAAATTAATAAGGAAACACAAATCTTAAATGATACATTAGATGAGATGGATCTCACTGATATCCTCAGGACATTCCACCTTCTTCTCAAGTGCACATGGAGCATTCTCCAGGATAGACCACATCTTGGGTCAGAGATCAAATCTCAGTAAATTTAAGAAAATTAAAATCATATCAAGTATCTTCTCCGACCACAAAGCTATGAGACTAGATATCAATTACAAGAAAATAAACTGTAAGAAACACAAATATATGGAGATTAAATAATACATTTCTAAATAACCAACAGGTTACTGAAGAAATCAAAAGGGAAATCAAAAAATTTCTAGAAACAAATGACAATGAAAACACGACAACTCAAAACCTTTGGGATGCAGCAAAAGCTGTTCTAAGAGCAGAGTTTATAGCAATACAATCTTACTTCAAGAAACAAGAAAAACATTGAATAGAGAACCTAACATTACACCTAAAACAACTGGAAACAGAACAACAACCAAAAAAAATAATTAGTAGAAGGAAAGAAATCATAAAGATCTTAGCAGAAATAAATGAAAGAAACAACAGTAAAGATTAATAAAACTAAAAGCTGTTGTTTGGGAAGATAAACAAAATTGACAAGCCTTTAGCTATACTCATCCAGAAAAAAAGAAGAATCAAATCAACAAAATTAGAAATGAAAAAGGAGAGATTACAACAGACAATGCAGAGATACAAAGGATTATAAGAGACTATTATGAATAACTATATGGCAATAAAATGGATAACCTGGAACAAATGGACAGATTCTTAGAAAAGTTCAATCTTCCAAGACTGAACCAGGAAAAATTAGAAATTATGAACAGCCCAATTACAAGCACTGAAATTGAAGCTGTGATCAAAAATCTCCCAAAAAACAAAAGCCCAGGACCAGATGGCTTCACAGGAGAATTCTATCAAACATTTAGAGAAGAGCTAATGCCTATCCTTCTGAAACTCTTTCAAAAAATTCCAGAGGAAAGAACACTTCCAAACTCATTCTATGAGGCCACCATCACCCTGATACCAAAACCAGACAAAGACAAAACAAAAAAAAGAAAACTACAGGCCAAAATCACTGATGAACATAGATGCAAAAATTCTCAACAAAATTTTAGCAAACAGAATTCAGCAACATATCAAAAAGCTCATACACCATGATCAAGTTGGGTTTATTCCAGGAATGCAAGGATTCTTCAATATATGCAAATCAATCAGTGTGATACACCATATTAACAAACTGAAAGATAAAAACCATATGATCATCTCAATAGATGTGGAGAAAGCCTTTGACAAAATTCAGCACCCATTTATGATTAAAACTCTTCAAAAAATGGGCATAGAAGGAACCTACCTCAACATAGTAAAGGCTACATATGATAAGCCTACAGCAAACATTCTCAATGGTGAAAAACTGCAAGCATTCCCCTAAGATCAGGAACAATACAAGGATGTCCACTTACCACTATTATTCAAGACAGTTTTGGAAGTCCTAGCTACAGCAATCAGAGAAGAAAAAGAAATAGGAATCCATATCAGGAAAGAAGAAGTAAAGCTCTCACTGTTTGCAGATGACATGATACTGTACATAGAAAACCCTAAAGATAGTATCAGAAAATTACTAGAGCTAATTAGTGAATTGAGCAAACTTGTAGGATACAAAATTAATACACAGAAATCACTTGCATTTCTATATACTAACAATGAAAAATCAGAAAGAAAAATTAAGGAATCAACCCCTTCACTACTGCAACAAAAAGAATTAAATATCTAGGAATAAACTTACCTAAGGAGACAAAAGAACTGTACACAGAAAATTATGAGACACTAATGAAAGAAATCGAAGACAATCTAAACAGATGGAGAGATATTCCATGTTCCTGGGTAGGAAGAATCAATATTGTGAAAATGATTATACTAGCAAAAGCAATCTACAGATTCAGTGTGGTCCATATCAAATTACCAATGGCATTTTTCACAGAACTAGAACAAAAAAGTTCACAATTCAAATGAAAACAGAAAAGACCCTGAATAGCCAAAGCAGTCTTGAGAAAGAAAAGTAGAGCTGGAGGCACCAACCTTCCTGAGATCAGATTATATTACAAAGCTACAGTCATCCAGACAGTATGGTACTGGCACAAAAACCGAAATATAAACCAATGGAACAAGATAGAAAGCCCAGAAATAAACCCATCCATCTATGGGTACCTTACATTTTACAAAGGAGGCAAGAATATACAATGGGGCAAAGACAGCCTCTTCAATAAATGGTGCTGTGAAAGCTGGACAGCTACATGTAAAAGAATAAAACTGGAACACTTTCTAACACCACACACAAAGATAAACTCAAAATGAATTAAAGACTTAAATGTAAGACCAGTAACTATAAAACTCATAGAGGAAAACACAGGCAGAATACACAACAACATAAATCAAAGCAAGATCCTCTATGACCCACCTCCTAGAGTAATGGAAATAAAAATAAAAGTGAACAAGTGGGACCTGATTAAACTTAAAAGCTCTTGCACAGCAAAGGAAACTATAAGCAAGATGAAAAGACAACCCTCAGAATGGGAGAAAACAATAGCAAATGAAACAAAGGAAAAAGGATTAGTTTCCAAAACATACAAGCAGCTCGTACAAGTCAATACCAGAAAAACAAACAGCCCAGTCAAAAGATGGGAAAAAGACTTAAACAGGCATTTCTCCAAAGAAGACATACAAATGGCTAACAAACACATGAAAAGATGCTCAACGTCACTCATTATTAGAAACGCAAATCCAAACTATAATGAAATATCACCTCACACCAGTCAGAATGACCATCATCAAAAAGTCTACAAACAATAAATGCTGGAGATGGTGTGGAGAAAAGGGAACACTCTTGCACTGTTGGTGGGAATGTAAATTGATACGGCCACTATAGAAGACAGTATGGAGATTCCTTAAAAAGCTAGGAATAAAACTACCATATGACCCAGCAATCCCACTCCTAGGCATATACCCTGAGGAAACCCAAGTGGAAAAGGACACATGTATCCCACTGTTCATTGCAGCACTATGTATAATAACTAGAACATGGAAGTAATCTAGATGTCCATCGACAGATGAATAGGTAAGATAGTGGTACATATACACAATGGAATATTACTCAGCCATAAAAAGGAATGCATTTGAGTCAGTTCTAATGATGTGGATGAACCTAGAACTTATTATACAGAGTGAAGTGAGTCAGAAAGAGAAAAATAAATATCATATTCTAACATATGTATACATACGGAATCTAGAAAAATGGTACTAAAGAATTTATTTACAGGGCATTAGTGGAGAAACAGAAATAGAGAACAGGCTTATGGACATGGAGAGAGGGGAGAAGTTGAGATGTATGGCAAGAGTAACGTGAAAACTTACATTGCCATATGTAAAATAGCTAGCCAATGGAAATTTGCTGTATGGCTCAGGAAACTCAAACAAGGGCTCTGTATCAATCTAGAAGGGTGGGATAGGGTGGGAGATGGGAGA
>SJYB01006038.1:20524-32277 GCA_006408585.1 Antidorcas marsupialis
GTTTTCTGAATGTTGAGCTTTAACATGATCATGTATTACTTTATAATAAGCAGTCATTTAAAAGATCATAAGATATATGCTGGTGATTATTCTTTTCATCTCCTGTAGAACTGGTCATTCATAGACGATATGTAGAAAAACAATGTTCATTTGGATTTGGACGCAAAGCCAAAGTAATGTGTTTACTTTTATTCTTTAATTTATTGAAGTATGGTTGATTTACAATGTGTTAATTTCTGCGGTATAGCAAAGTGATTCAGTTATATATTATATATAATATATACATACACGCTCTTTTTCGCAGTGGCTCACCACAGATCGAATGTACTGCCCTGTGCTGTACAGTAGGGCCTTCTTGTTTGTTCGTTTGGTGTCTAATAGTTACGCCCATCTGTTAAACCCAGACTCCGAGTCCATTCCTCCTCCCGCCCGCCGCCACCCTGGAACCGCGAGCCTGCGCTCTGTGTCTGTGGGTCTGTTTCATGGATAGGCTCATTTGTGTCGTATATCAGATTCTACGTACAGCGGCCTCATGCGATATTTGTCTTTATCTGTGTCGCTTACCTCACTTGGCACGGTAACCTCTGGGCCCATCTGTGTCGCTGCAAACAGCGCTCTCTCTTACAGCCGAGTGGCATTCGCTCCCGTCCACGCGCGCGCACCCATGCAGTGCGTCCGCACGGCTCATCCGTTCGCGGGCGTTTAGGTTGTTTGCGCGTCTCGGCTGCTGTGACTGGTGCTGCCATGAACATAGGGGTGCACGGATCTTTTCGGATGATCAGACTGAAATGTGATTCATTAGCTAGATGCATAGAGCTCTTTCCCCCCGGTGGACTCAGAAATATATTACAGGTGTGCAGTGCGCAGTTCAGCACTGGAAACAGTCACACCCGCAGGCCTTGCTGACTGTTCTTAAACGCCGTTCATTCGGTCTGGGATGACGATGCTACAGTAGCTGAAGGTTTAATTCCTGTAGGTTAGATTTTGGAGCCCATCATAGTTGTTTTATTTGTTTGCTTTGGGTCTTAGTTGCGAGGCGCAGGCTTCATTGTCCCGGGGCGTTTGGGATCTTAGTTCCCATTCCTTTTTTATTGTTATTATTTATTTACTTTTAATGGGAGGGTGATTGCTTCACAGTATTGTGCTGGCTTCTGCCAAGCAGCGTGAATCAGCCATAGGGAACCCACATCCCCGCCCTCTTGACCCCGCCCCCTCTCGGTTGTTCCAGAGCCTGGGTTTGAGTTAGCTGCGTCGGACGGAAAATTCCCATTGGCTATCTGCTATCCGTATTACATATGGGGGACCACCAGGGAAGCCCCCCGTCATAGGTTTTTAAAATTTCCCACAGAAGGGAAGTTTCAAGCGCTAAGATGTCTTCCTTTCTGCCTTTAGGTTACAGGAGGCTCTAGCGGCATCGGAAAGTGCATCGCTATCGAGTGCTATAAACAAGGAGCCTTTATAACTCTGGTTGCACGGAATGAGGTGAGTCTTCCAGTTATGTTCCTAGGCACCGAGTCAGCACGATGTGAGTCACGGAGGCCGTGCGAGCCTGGCAGTGTTCAGCCTCGCCTCTGCTTGGAGCTGTGATTCCTGTGCTGTGCTCAGTGGCGTCCGACTCTTTGCAGCCCCGTGGACTGTGGCCCGCCGGGCTCCTCTGTCCGTGGGATTCTCGTGGCAGGAATACAGGAGTGGGCTGCCATGCCCTCCTCCAGGGGCTCTTCCTGACCCAGGGATCGAACTCGGGTCTCCCGCATTGCGTGTGGATTCTTTACCATCTGACTGTGTTCCGGGCAAAAACTCCCTGGTTGAAGTCAGGTTAGCTCCACAGACACTTACTCCGGGCCGGGAACTCTGAGGCAGCACTGCAGAGCCCGCAGGCCTGGGGGAAGCAGAGACTTCGGCGCACCCCTGGCCGCAGGCAGCCAGCGCCCTGCCGGAGCCGCCGAGGGTGGCGGCGCAGGGCCAGCTGAGGCCTGAAGAATGGGCAGGCGTCTCTCGGCACTTGCTTCTGACTAGCCGCCATCGGCAGTGAGGCGCAGACTGCACGAGGACGTCCCCCTGCTCCGCTGCAGTCCCGCGGCGCGCAGGTCTCTCCGTGCGCGTCGGCGCCGGCGCCGGCTCCTTCTCTGCTGCGCGTCCCCCGCGGAGCCCGGGCGGGGCGCCCTGCTCGCCCCCGACGCCCCGCGCGCTCCTGCTCCCGGGTGGGGGCCGCGGCGGGCCCTCGGGCTCGGCCTCGAGCTCGGGTCACAGTGGGTGCTCGGGACGTCTCTGCCGGCCGAGGAAATGGCGCGAGGGCGGTGGGCCGAGGGGCAGGTGCGGCGCCGCGGCGCTGGCGGGGTTTGGTTCCCCGCTGCGCAGGGAGGGCGGCCGCGGGGTCCCGGGGGACCGTGCAGATCGGGCTCTGGCAGCCATCGCCTCTAAAAATGGAAGGCAGAATCAGCGCCCTTCTGTTAGGGGGACCCCTCTAACACCGCCTCTGCTGCGGCGTGAAACCACCGTCCGCGGCTGAAAACCCGGCTGGGACGGAGCGGCGCCCGGGCCGCGTGCCCAGGGCGGAGGTCTGACGGGAGACGCCGGACGCGAGGCGGGGCAGGCCCGCGCGGGGCCTCCCAGGCTCCCCAGGGCTCCTGGCGTTGCTGGGGGTGAACGAGCCCTCCGCACCCGGAAGGGCTTTGCTCTCTAGTGTGATTTTATACTCCGACTCTAGCAAAGTCAGACGGTGTCCCTCTATTAATAGAATAATATGATTTTGTTACAGGCGCATTCTTGTTTAGAAGACCTCCACGTCTTGTGAAAGGACTCCCTTCTCCTTTTGTTCGCCTCTGCTGTCATGCTGTATTTAAACTCTAGCATTTACAGCAAACTGAGGCAGTGTAAACCGATCTCCATCTTCTTGAAAATAACTGAAACAAGCGCCATTGAGACCTTGGGAGAATTACTCAGTTACCGGGTAGTTTTGCTTGTCCTCAGAGCATAGGTTTACCTCGTCCATCTCACAAGTGATTTTTACTGTATTTGCTTTTTTGGTGGAAGAGGGACTCTTTAGATGATCTTGCAGAAAATCATTCTGCCATGAAATCACACACACACGTCAGTTTGGGAATATGCTTCACATCTCCGAAATGACAAAGGAAAACATTTATGAGAATTGATGGGAGACCCTTAGCAATTAATGCTGATGATTGGGACTTTGAGGTTCATTAATTTTTTTTAATTATCTTTCTCTGCAGTGAATGTAAAACCTCACTATCCCTTAGTCACAGCTTACCCTGCTTTATAGCCGTGTGGTCCGTAGCTCTGCACACACAGGTGGTGTTCGGTGTGCTTTCTGGCATTTAATAAATCCTTGTACAAAAATTGCTTTTTCTCTCCTTTTAAACAAACAAATGGACAAATAGACCATCACCAGAACTAATTGTTCTCTGTTGCTTTCAGGACAAGCTGTTGCAGGCAAAGAAAGAAATCGAAAAACACTCTATTAATGATAAACAGGTAAAGTCACTGTGCTCGTGATATATGTTCTGTCTAATCAGCACAGGTGTGCAAAGGAAAAGACCATGACTTCATCTGTGAATAGTTCGTTGAAAGCACATCAGCTGTTCCTACTTATATTGTTTTTAAAATCGTGAAATTTTTGAATTATCTTGGATTTCAGGTTATTACCAGAGCAATGCATAGACTCTAACACACATACACACACTCAAGTGATCCAATAACAGAATGCTTTCCTAGAAAATGATTTCATTTCAGTTATTTATGCAAATTCACATAAAGCGAAGGAGGTATTAAACATATTTTTTGATTATGCAATTTTTTGCTGAATGCAATGGTATGTGTATGTATATAATATATATTTTAGGCTAAAACATAATGATAAATTAATAGCCACACACTCATCACCCAGCTTAATAAATGGCATTTTCTGGGGCCCCTGAAATCTCCTCTCTTTGCTCACATCAGCCTTATCCTTCTGTCTCATTTCTAGAGGTAACCTCCAGCTTGATCTTTACAGTTTTTTCCTTTTGCTCTTTAGTGTTTCGGCATGTAGAACTTCAGTTCCCTGAACAGGGATCAACCCCCCGCCCTCTGCATTGAAAGTCTTAACCACCGCACCTCCAGGGAGTTCCCTTCCATTGTTTTTTCTGAATAATTTGACCGTGAGTGCTCGTCACCCTAAGAAGAGTGTGTGCCTCTGCTTCCTTTTGAACTTCATGGCATCATTCTTACTTTGATAGCTTTGTTGAGACAGAATTTCACAGACTGTTTAGCTCACTGATTTAAGGTGTGCAGTTCAGTGGGTTTCAGCATCTCCACAGAGTTGCAGTTATTGCCAGATTCAGTTATGGAAGGAACACTCTCGTCCTCCCGTAAAGGAGGCCCATGTTCTTCAGCAGTCAGCCCTTGTTCTCTTCCACCCACTCCTGGCCCTGGGAAATCTCTAGCCTGTTTTCTCTAAGTTTATACAACATCATTCTTTGTGTATTCTTCGCCTGATATTGTTGTTAAAATCCATCAGTTGCCGCATGAAGTAATCGTTCTTTTTTTTTTTTTGCTGCTCTCTAGAGTTTTCTTGTCTCTACAGACTCTCCTCCATCCATCAGCTCTCTGTCTAGAGTTTCTAGTCTGTGTAGACTCTCCTCCACCCATCAGCTCTCTGTCTAGAGTCTCTTGTCTGTGTAGACTCTCCTCCATCCATCAGCTCTCTGTCTAGAGTTTCTAGTCTGTGTAGACTCTCCTCCACCCATCAGCTCTCTGTCTAGAGTCTCTTGTCTGTGTAGACTCTCCTCCATCCATCAGCTCTCTGTCTAGAGTTTCTAGTCTGTGTAGACTCTCCTCCACCCATCAGCTCTCTGTCTAGAGTCTCTAGTCTACGCCATCCATCAGCTCTCTCTCTAGAGTCTCTAGTCTGTGTAGACTCTCCTCCACCCATCAGCTCTCTGTCTAGAGTCTCTTGTCTGTGTAGACTCTCCTCCATCCATCAGCTCTCTGTCTAGAGTCTCTAGTCTGTGTAGACTCTCCTCCATCCATCAGCTCTCTGTCTAGAGTTTTCTAGTCTGTGCAGACTCTCCTCCACCCATCAGCTCTCTGTCTAGAGTCTCTTGTCTGTGTAGACTCTCCTCCATCAGCTCTACTGTGGGTGGGTATTTAGGTCGTCTCCATTTTTTTTCAGTTTGCTTTCCTTCTTGCTATTGCTAAGGTTTATCTCTGTGCACGCTGTACAGGGATGGAATACACCTAGAGATGAAATTGTTGAGTGCATGCATCACCAAAGGTTACACTCCTGCCAGCAGTGACTCCTTGCCAATACTTGGTATTAACAGACTTTCTAAGTTTTGCTTTTCTGATGGGTTTNCTACAGACTCTCCTCCATCCATCACCTCTCTGTCTAGAGTTTCTAGTCTGTGTAGACTGTCCTCCACCCATCAGGTCTCTGTCTAGAGTCTCTAGTCTACGCCATCCATCAGCTCTCTGTCTAGAGTCTCTAGTCTGTGTAGACTCTCCTCCACCCATCAGCTCTCTCTCTAGAATCTCTTGTCTCTATAGACTCTCCTCCATCCATCAGCTCTCTGTCTAGAGTTTTCTAGTCTGTGCAGACTCTCCTCCACCCATCAGCTCTCTGTGTAGAGTCTCTTGTCTGTGTAGACTCTCCTCCATCAGCTCTACTGTGGGTGGGTATTTAGGTCGTCTCCATTTTTTTTTCAGTTTGCTTTCCTTCTTGCTATTGCTAAGGTTTATCTCTGTGTACGCTGTACAGGGATGGAATACACCTAGAGATGAAATTGTTGAGCGCATGCATCACCAAAGGTTACACTCCTGCCAGCAGTGACTCCTTGCCAATACTTGGTATTAACAGACTTTCTAAGTTTTGCTTTTCTGATGGGTTTTAAATGGTGTTTCACTGTGGTTTCAATCGCCTCATTCTTTCCCTCCAGAAANCATGCATCACCAAAGGTTACACTCCTGCCAGCAGTGACTCCTTGCCAATACTTGGTATTAACAGACTTTCTAAGTTTTGCTTTTCTGATGGGTTTTAAATGGTGTTTCACTGTGGTTTCAATCGCCTCATTCTTTCCCTCCAGAAATTCATTAGAGAACTCTGTTGTCTTTTTTGTTGTTAAGTCATGTCCAACTCTTTGCGACCCCATGGACTGCTGGACTGCAGCATGCCAGGCTTCCCTGGCCTTCATCCTCTTGCAGAGTTTGCTTGAACTCACGTCCATTGAGTCAGTAATGTTAAGATGCTAAGGTGGTGAAGCAAAGACAACTTTGCACGTCAGTTGGGTAAATCTGCCTCGTCTCTTGAAACAGCTGTGGCGTGATCCTGGGCACCCCAGGGTTTATTGGATCAGCTCTCTATTGGCTGCTTGCATTTCTCTTCCTCTGCCTTCTGTGCTGCAAGCAGATGTCCTCACCCACCTCTCTGTGTGTGTCGGGGGGAGGTTTTCTCTACGGGGTCTCTGTCTGTACCCCCCGCTCTGAAGCCCACAGACATTGGAAAGCACCAGCTGGGCGGGTCCCCCCAGTTCCGCTGTTTTGTTTTCCTGTCCCTGTGAGCTCTGGTAGAGAAGGGGCATCGTCTAGAACACGGATCTGGAGCTTCCTGGTGAAGGCCGGTCTCGCAGACGCCACGCCTGCTCCCTGTCCCCCTCGTTAGCCCTGCTCCTCACCCAGCAGAAGCCTCAGGTCATGCGGATAGTCCTTGACTTGCACATCTAGGAAGGGGAAGATCCTCGAGGCTGGAGCGTGCAGGAGGGGCCGGGGTGGCCTCCCATCCCAGAGCTGGCCTGTTTCTCTGCGTAGCATAAGCGGGGCCCTGGTGACGTTTCTTCCCTGGTAGTTTGTTTCCCCCCCCTGCCCAAAATTGCCCATGTGTGCAGGCTGAGTTGCTTCAGTCACGTAGCCCCCAGGCTCCTCTGTCCATGGCATTCTCCAAGCAAGAACACTGGGAGTGGGTTGCTGTGCCCTCCTCCAGATCTTCCAGACCCAGGGATCGAACCCCTGTCTCCTGCATCTGCTGCCTTGTGGGTGGAGTCTTTCACCGCTGAACCCCTGGAAGAGCTGCCCACCCGTCCTCCATTTGCCTCTTAATTGCATTGTCAGCAGTTTCAAACTCTGCAATCGGAACATCCAAACTGGGCTCCTTATCTACTGGGAAAAATTGTGTTTAATTTTTAAAGACGGTTCTTCTAAAGCCCTCATAGCTTTGATCATTGTTTTCTCTTTCTAACAGGTGGTGCTTTGTATATCAGTTGATGTGTCTCAAGACTACAGCCAAGTGGAGAACGTCATAAAGCAGGTAAGAGGTTGGGTCACTTGAAGCTAATCCACTCGCCTCTTGACTGGTCCTTCCCGGTCTGGTGTGTGGCTTGGAGGTGGCACATCTTCCCTGTAGGTCTAATCGTTTTATGGGTTTTGTTTATCAGCTTGACTGGCTGCTAACGGGTTCTTTCTTTCTCTTCCTTGATGCCCAATTTGATGAACTTCAGGCACAGGAGAAGCTGGGCCCGGTGGACATGCTTGTAAACTGTGCAGGAATGGCACTTGCAGGAAAGTTTGAAGATCTCGAAGTTAGTACTTTTGAAGTGAGTAAAAATTTGCTGCTTTTCTCACTGCGGTGGCCCGTACACCAAACGGGAGCGCTGCTGCTGCGGCTGCTGCGTCGCGTCAGTCGTGCCCGACTCTGTGCGACCCCACAGACGGCAGCCCGCCAGGCCCCCCGTCCCTGGGACTCTCCAGGCAAGAGCACTGGAGCGGGCTGCCGTTTCCTTCTCCAGTGCATGGAAGTGAAGAGTGAGAGTGAAGTTGTTCAGTCATGTCCGACTCTTCGGGACCCCATGGACTGCAGCCCACCAGGCTCCTCTGTCCAGGCGAGAGTACTGGAGTGGGCTGAAGGGAGAACTAGTTTATGGCTAAAAGCTTTATGAATGAAATAGGTGAAATGAATTCCAGTTTAACAGAAGCTTCAGCAAACTAGAGGGAGGCTGGACAGGGTTTTAGTCCCAGTGACCATCCAGCCTTGGAAGTTTACGCAAGCCACTGGACCTTGGCTTCCTCAGCTGTAAAATGGGAATGCAACCTGCAACCTGACCCAGATTAGCATTGACTTACTGAGGTCATATTATCAACAGAGCTCTTTGTAAGCCAAGAGATGCTGGATTTTCTTGTCAAGTATCAGTGTTTTTAACAATGAAAACCCAAAAAAGTTGAAGAGCAGACTCTGGCGTTCTCAAGCCAAGAGAAGAAGACAAAGCGTCATATTTTTGTTTATGTTTTTTAAAAATGTCAGCCAAAGAAGTGCACAGCAGACTTGAAACCCTTCTTGCGTGCACAGCATGTCTCTCTTCATCTGATGTCGCGTCAGCTGTCTCTCTCTCTTCCTGGTCTATAGGGCCTTCACAGTGGTGATGGGCTGTGAATGATCTTCTTGGTGAAGTTAGAGTGTTTTCTTCATTTGATGTCACGTCAGCTGTNTGTCTCTCTCTCTTCCTGGTCTATAGGGCCTTCACAGTGGTGATGGGCTGTGAATGATCTTCTTGGTGAAGTTAGAGTGTTTTCTTCATTTGATGTCATGTCAGCTGTCTCTCTCTTCCTGCTCTCTAGAGCCTTCATGGTGGTGATGGGCTGTGAATGATCTCAATGAATTTAGAGTGCACCCACTTTTATGGAAGAGGAGCCTCCCGGAGTAGCAGTTCAGACATCCTGCTCTGGCAGGCTGGGGGAAAGCAATGTGAACTCTGCGATTTCAAGTCAAGCTGGGCCAGGCCAGCAGAGGCAGACGCAGAGTGATGCCTTAGCTGGACTCTGGTATTGTAAGGCTTCTTGATCAGCTCAGCAGAAAAGATAGCTGTTGGGTCAGGACTTTCTGGTGTCCAGTGGTTACAGCTCTGCCTTCTGAGGCTAGGGCTGTGGGTTCGATCCCTGCTCTGGGATCTAACATTCTACATGCCACTCAGCACAGCCAAAGGGGAGGGGAATCAAAAGACAGATGTCTTGACCTATATGCCTTTATCTCTAGGTACTGACAGGGAGATTTTGAAGATTACCTCAACGGCTGTGTAAAGAATTAGCTGGAGGAAGTAGCTGTAGTCTAGGCGTGAAGGGATGAGGGGAAAGACTTCAGAGGTGGCCAGTAAGAGGGGAGTGTGAGTTGTGCCTGCATGTGGAAGATGATATGAAGGGAGGTCGGCAGACTCCTCGGTCGACCGTGGGCGGTGAAGAGGACCAGTGTGCAAGGGGCTGTGTGGTGGCAGCACGTAAACACACAGCTGTGCAGCCGGGCGCCAGGCGCAGAGAACCCGCACCTGTGTCTAACGGAGGTCTGGAGCTCAGAGTCAGAGACTTGTGGGGGTCGTAACTGAGCAAGAGGAGCAGGAGCTGAGCACAAAAGACTGGGTGACTGTGGGCCTGCCCTGGCAGTCCTGGTTAAGACTCCATGCTTCTGCTGCGGTGCTCACGGGTTCAAGCCTGCCAGGGGACTAAGATGCTGCCTGCCTTGTGGTGTGGCATAAAAAAAAAGTTCAGGCAGCTGCGGGTGGGTGTCAGTGGCAAGGAGAAAATATGAAACGGGTGAGATGAAGGAAGAAATAAAACACACATATAGAATATGAAGTATGCGGCAACATTTAAAAATGCTTGAATCTAATCTTTCTAAAAAACTCATTTAATCTCAGCCCGTCTCCCATCACACTGTCTCCTTCCTCTGTCTCACTTTGTTTGAAAAAGCAGTCACAGTCCATTTCTTTTGCACCTGCCCTGCCCAGCCCCGCACCATCTCCACGCCAGCACCTCTGCACACACACTGCTCGTCGCTCTGTCCCAGCGGTGGTGCCGTGCAGGCTCCTCTCTAGTCGAGGCGCGTGGGCTCAGGCGCTTCACACCATGTGGGATCTTAATTCCCTGAGCAGGGATCAAACCCACGTCCCTGCATTGCAAGGTGGGCTCTTAACCACTGGAACACCAGGGAGGCTCCAGTAGGAGTTAGTTTTGATTGGGATTGCACTGACATTATAGATACGTGTGAGGGAAACTGACATCTTAACAATATTTGGTCTTCTGACCCATATAACATAATATAGTGGTTTTTTAATTTCAATTTCTTGAGTTTTCGTTGCTCATGTAGAAAAAACTACAATTGATTTTTGTGTATCGATCGTGCAGTGTTGCTGAACTCAACTATGAATTCTAGTGTTCACTGGACTTTCTACATCGAAGACCATGTCGTCTGCAAGTCTTACGTCTTCCACTGCTATCTAGATACGCTTGTTCCGTGGGCTTGACTAGAGGTGGCCAAAGCAGCCGTTTGTCTTGCTCCTGATTTTAGGGAGGAAGCAGCTGGTCTTCACTCTCAAGCCTGACGTTAGCTGTGGCTTTGCTTGCTTGTTTTTGGTAGATGCCCTTTATCGAGTTGAGCAGTCTATCCTAATTTGCTGAGAGTTTCCTGTGAAATGGATGTCTAATTTTGTCAGGCGCTTTTTCTGCCCCTACTGGGCTGATCATCGATTTTTTTCATCATCAAATAGTGTGTTAATATGGTGAATTGCACTGATTAATTTCCAGATGTTTCCAGCCTTGTGTTCCTGAGATAAACCTCCTTTGGTCAGGATGTGTTAGCCTTTCTGTGTTCTTGAGGGGTATTAGCTGTAGTGTTTTGTAATGTTACTTTTTGGTGGTGTGTTACTTTTGGCCTCACAGCATCAGTAGAGGAATAGTCCCTCCTTTTCAGTTTTCTGGAAGAATTTGTGTAGGATTGATTTATTTTTCCTTAAATGCTTGGTAGAATCCACCAGTGAAGCCTGAGATTTTCTTTGTGGGAAGGTTTTAACTTTAATTTCTTTAATAGATGTAGTGTGTGCCTGCTAAATTGCTTCAGTCGCATCTGACTCTTCACGACCCCACGGACTGGAGCTCGCCAGGCTCCTTTGTCCATGGGATTCTCCCGGCAGGAATGCTGGAGTGGGTTCCCACGCCCTCCTCCCAGGGATCTTCCATGGGATTCTCCCGGCAGGAATGCTGGAGTGGGCTCCCGTGCCCTCCTCCGGGGATCTTCCCGGCCCAGGGATGGAACCGCGTCTCCTGCGTTGCGCGCGGGAGCGTTCCCTCTAGCGCCACCTGGAGGGCTCCCCTGATAGCTCAGNAAGCCTGAGATTTTCTTTGTGGGAAGCTTTTAACTTTAATTTCTTTAATAGATGTAGTGTGTGCTTGCTAAATTGCTTCAGTCGCATCTGACTCTTCACGACCCCACGGACTGGAGCTCGCCAGGCTCCTTTGTCCATGGGATTCTCCCGGCCGGAATGCTGGAGTGGGTTCCCATGCCCTCCTCCCAGGGATCTTCCATGGGATTCTCCCAGCAGGAATGCTGGAATAGGCTCCCGTGCCCTCCTTCTCCTGGGGATCTTCCCGGCCCACGGATGGAACCGCATTGGACTGGAGCCCACCAGCTCCTCTGTCCATGGGATTCTCCCAGCAGGAATGCTGGAGTGGGCTCCCATGCGCTCCTCCCAGGGATCTTCCATGGGATTCTCCCGGCAGGAATGCTGGAGTGGGCTCCCATGCGCTCCTCCCGGGGATCTTCCATGGGATTCTTCTGGCAGGAATGCTGGAGGGGGCTCCCGTGCCCTCCTCTGGGGATCTTCCCGGCCCAGGGATGGAACCGCGTCTCCTGCGTTGCGCGCGGGAGCGTTCCCTCTAGCGCCACCTGGAGGGCTCCCCTGATAGCTCAGCAGGAGGCCTGGGTTCCACCTGGGAGCCTCTGT
>SJYB01006038.1:32333-62879 GCA_006408585.1 Antidorcas marsupialis
CCGTGCCCTCCTCCGGGGATCTTCCCGGCCCAGGGATGGAACCGCGTCTCCTGCGTTGCGCGCGGGAGCGTTCCCTCTAGCGCCACCTGGAGGGCTCCCCTGATAGCTCAGCAGGAGGCCTGGGTTCCACCTGGGAGCCTCTGTTACTTTGTTTTATATTGTACTTGGTGATAGACCTACTTTTTTTTATAAGACTTTCTAATGTAGAAGCATTGCAGTACAGTATCATGAGACTCTCAGGTTGAAAACTTTAAAGTTTTTACGAGTTCCCAGGACGAGGGCAGAGGAGACCCTTGGTACCTGTGCGTGTCCTCCCCCGGCCCGAGAGCCCACGCGCGCTGGGTAGTTGCTGCGGTGGGCGGGGAGGGTGCTTGCCTTCTGCTTCCTCTTTCCATCCTTGCCGCAGGCCTGTGAGATCACACCGTGTGAACCCAGTTTTCACGGAGGAATTACGTAGAGTGTCCAACTCTGCTGTTCATCATCAAATAGGCATGAATGGTAGAGCCCAGCCCTGCAGTCCACACTCTTGGCCCCTGTCCTGGCCTCTGTGGTCTCTCTGTCTCTTAGAACTAACAGGGCAGGAAAAATTTAGAAGCTAAAGAGCTCAGACTGCCTCTCAGAAGGCTTACCTGCACCGTGCGGCGCACTTTTTCTAAGGAGGAGACTAATTTTGTCCAGGCTTCAGCAAAGACCTGAGTGCTGTCATGAGAGCGTGAGGTTAGAGTGAAACCAGAGGTTGAAATAGACTCTCACAGGCGGACTCGGGAGGGGGCTGAACGGGGAGGTTGAGGCTGACTGTGCGCGCACCGCCCTGCGCAAACAGGGCGGGGAGGCTGTAGGCCAGGCGGTGAGCTCGGGCTCTGGTGACCCAGAGGGGCGGGGTGTGCGTTTGCACGGCGCTGACTCCCTCTCTTGTACAGTAGAAACTAGCGACATTGTGAAGCAACCGTATGGCAGCAAAGAAGAGGGAGGGAGAAAGGAAAGAAACGGGCCCCCAGCGCGGAGCCCTGTGTGTCACGGTCACTTCCGGGACCCTTTCCTGTTGGTTCAGCCGCTCCGCTGAGCNAAACAGGGCGGGGAGGCTGTAGGCCAGGCGGTGAGCTCGGGCTCTGGTGACCCAGAGGGGCGGGGTGTGCGTTTGCACGGCGCTGATTCCCTCTCTTGTACAGTAGAAACTAGCGACATTGTGAAGCAACCGTATGGCAGCAAAGAAGAGGGAGGGAGAAAGGAAAGAAACGGGCCCCCAGCGCGGAGCCCTGTGTGTCACGGTCACTTCCGGGACCCTTTCCTGTTGGTTCAGCCGCTCCGCTGAGCGCCCAGCGACCCGGGCTCCGGCTCGGGGCGGGCGCCCGTGGGGCACACCAGTGACCCGGGGCAGGTGCCCGAGGGCGGCGCTGGTGACCCGGGGCGGGTGCCCGAGGGGCGCGGGCGCACTGGTGAGCCGGGGCAGGTGCGTCCTGCGCAGGCTCCAGTCCTCTTTGTTCCCTGCAGAGGCTGATGAGCATCAACTACCTGGGCAGCGTGTACCCCAGCCGGGCGGTGATCACCACCATGAAGGAGCGCCGCGTGGGCAGGCTCGTCTTCGTGTGCTCCCAGGCCGGGCAGCTGGGCCTCTTCGGCTACACGGCGTACTCTCCGTCCAAGTTCGCTGTCAGGGGCCTGGCGGAGGCCCTGCAGATGGAGGTGAGGGCATCTTCGCCTTTGCGCTGGTTCCTCCCAGCCTGGGGGGCGCGCTCCCCTTTCAGCTCAGCCACGCGCTCAGTTGTGTCCGGCTCTTCGCGAGCCCATGGAAGTGAGTGTGAGCAAGCCTCGGGAGGTGGGGATGGACAGGGAGGCCTGGTGTGCTGCAGTCCGTGGGGCCGCAAAGAGTCGGACATGACTGAGCGACTGAACCTAACTTAGCACTACTAGCACTTTCATGGTATTCCGGGCGAACGGCAGAGCTCTTGTGTTTCAGACATCTGCAGTGAAGTGAGCGTCACAATAAAGCGAGTCACAGGAATGTTTGGTTTCCCCGTGCACATAAAGGCTGATCTCCGCTGTGCTGTGCTATGAAGTGTGTGATAACATTGAAAGAGACAGTATACATTCTTAATTTAAAAATACTGTATTGCTCAAAAATGTTAACCATCTTCTGAGCCTTCAGTGAGTCCTTAGTACCATCAAAGAGCACTGATCTCAGATCACCATAACAGATATAGTCGTGATGAAATGTTTGAACTACTGGGAGAATTACCAAAGTGTGTCACAGAGTCATGAAGTGGGCAGCTGCTGCTGGAAATCTGATGCCAGTGGACTTGCTCAGTGCAGGGTTGCCACAGACGCCCATTGGGTAGAATGTGCAGTGTCCATCGGTGAGTGCTGAGTCACTCCAGTCGTGTGTGACTCTGTGCGACTCCATGGACTGTAGCCCGCCAGCCAGGGATCGAACCCTCATCTCTAATGTCTCCTGCACTGGCAGGTAGGTTGTTTACCACCTGGGAAGCTCAAACCTTCAATTAGTAAAAAATGCAGTATCTATTAAGTGCAATAAAGTAAAACACAAGAAAATAACTAAGTCAGACCTCTTGGTTTTCCAGTGGTTGAGACCCCAAGCTCCCACTGCGGGCAACGCGGGTTTAAGCCCTGGCTGGGGGAGTTCCACATGCTGCGCAATGCGGCCAAAAAGTAAATGCAAATAAGAAAGATGCACCTTGATTAAAAAATAATAATAAATCAATAACTTTAAAATCCCAGTAAGCTGTGACTGTATTGACCTAATACTGAGTGAGTATGTGCAAGGGTGACCAGATACTTTATTCCCTTTTTGTCTTGTTCTTTAACATTCTTTAAAGATGTTCCTTTAATGAAAGGATCCTCCCTTTATGTTTGTGTATTCAGGTGTTCAGTTGTGTCTGGCTCTTTGCGACCCTGTGGACTGCAGCCCGCCAGGCTCTGCTGTCAATGGGGATTTCCCAGGCAAGAGTACTGGGGTGGGTGCCATTTCCTCCTCCAGGGGATCTTCCTGACCCAGGGATCGGACTTGCGTCTCCTGCGTTGGCAGGCAGATTCTCTGCCACTGAACCACGTGAAAGGAGAGGAAAGTGAAGTCAGTCAGTTGTGTTGCGACCCCAAGGACTGTAGCCCACCAGGCTCCTCTGTCCATGGGATTCTCCAGGCAAGAGTACTGGAGTGGGGTGCCATTTCCTTCTCCAGGGGATCTTCCCGGCCCAGGGATCAAACCCAGGTCTCCAGCAGTGCAGACAGACGCTTTACCGTCTGAGCCACCAGGGAAGGCCTGACTAATGAGTCTGTGTGTGAGGGAAGAGCTACTGTGTAGCTCTCAGTTTTTAGACAAATCATTTAACTTGCTCTCGTCATCCTTGTTGGTAANGTGCCATTTCCTTCTCCAGGGGATCTTCCCGGCCCAGGGATCAAACCCAGGTCTCCAGCAGTGCAGACAGACGCTTTACCGTCTGAGCCACCAGGGAAGGCCTGACTAATGAGTCTGTGTGTGAGGGAAGAGCTACTGTGTAGCTCTCAGTTTTTAGACAAATCATTTAACTTGCTCTCGTCATCCTTGTTGGTAAAAATGAGAATAAGACCTGGACTAAAGATTGCACTTGGCTCTCCTGATGCTTACAGTTTAATACCCTAAAGAAACACTGGTGAATGGGCAAGCTTTTCATCTGCATGGTCAGTGAGCGTGTCTGGCTGGAGGGTGGTTGGGGTCAGCGTCCAGTCGGCGCCTGCTAGGCGTGTGCGGCTCCCTCCTCGTCTGCGCTGCTGCCACCGGGGCTGCTTAGGGAGCACTGCGTGGCCCTTTCCAAATTCTTTCTAATTCTGTATATAGCTGACCTTGAACCTCACGGATTTGAACTGCACAGGTCCACTTGTGAATGGCTTTCTTCCGGTGAGGATGAGAGAGCTGCCTGCTCTGAGGCTGGCTGAACCCTCAGATGCTGTGCCGTGGGTGTGGAGGGCCCCTTGGATAGCTAAATGTGGATTTTAAAATGTGGTCACGCAGGGAGTCAGTGCCTTTGACCTCCACGTTGTTCAGGGGTCAACTGTGTACTGAAATGTAACACTACCTCATGATGTTAAAAGACCAGAAGAAAATTAATTGTGGCCGTTTCTCTTAATGGAGAAGGAAATGACAACCCACTCTGGTACGCTTGCCTGAGAAATCCCGTGGACAGAGGAGCCTGGTGGGCTGCAGTCCAGGGGGTCGCGAAGAGCTGAAAACGACTGAGCAACTAAGCAGCAGCAGCAGCGGTCCTCTTGCAGTGAGTGTGGCTTCAGGGTCCCAGCTCGTGGCCCAGATTAGGAGTGGGTGCTTCCCCCAACCCCCCAAAGCACCAGAGTGAACATTTTAGCCTTTGAGGGCTAGATGGTGCCTGTTGCAACTACTCAGATCTCTTATGATAGCAGGAGAGCAGCCTTGTGAGTGGTTTAAATAAGCAAGTACAGATGTGTGCCAATAAATCTTTATTCATAGAAACAGGTAAAGGGCCAGATTTGGTCCTCAGGCCACAGCTGGCCGGCCTCTGATTCAGAAGCCCGCAGAGAGCCCTGGGTGGTGCAGAGAGCCCTGGGTGGTGCTGAGCAGAGTGCCACGCTGCCGTGACACCAGATGAGCTCCTGTGACTCAGACACGTCCCGGGTCAGCGAGAGTCCCCACGCTGTGCTCGTCTCATCCCACAGGAGTCAGCCACAGATTTCCCTGTCATCAGCGTCCTTGATACACTTAGTTGATAACAGGTCTTTGTAACATATGCTTAGCCAGTGGGGCACATATGGCTGTGAAATTTCCAACAAGAACACCAGTAATTTCTTTTGTAGCTTTCACTTCGATACATCCCTCTATGAATAACCATCTTCTTTTATAACAGTTTCCTGAAATACATGAGGCAGATGGCCTTGTGTAGCCTTCTAGATAATAAAACCGAGTTTTCCAAAATTTTGTCCAGTTGCTGAAAGCCGCATCATGACTTTGTGACAGAAATAGTAGCAAAGTCTGTGCCTTTTGGTCCTGCCTTCCCGCTCCCTGTCTGCGCTATGATGTGTCTGTAATTTAGGTCAGGGTTGCCTCAGCTCTTCCCTTTGGCCTCAGAAACCCAGCAGGAGAAGGCGTGTTTTGGGATTGAAAGGCGTGTATGACAGCTTTCTGTCCCCAAGCCTGTCTCGCAGAAGGACTCCAGGAGTCACTCAGGGCACATGTCTGATCTGCGCGGCCTGGTTCCCTTTTGGATGGAAGGAAGATGCTAATAAATAAGAGGGAAGAGACCGGAGCTGCCCTTCTGGGCATGTCCCCGAAGCCTTTCAGTGACATGTGATTCACAGGCTGCAAGTGGCCGGTCTGGGCTTGCCAAGTGGCTTAACTTTGCTCCATCTTTGGACTCTATTAAAATAAAATGTCCTCATGTAAGCAAAAACTAAAATCAACATGTACCATGGAAAGTGGAGCTGAGGGGAGTGAGTTCAGTGGTCAGAACCTAGCTCGTTCCGAGCAGAGCTCCCGCCGGCACAGCTGCCCCCTTGCCAGCGTGCACCGCTCTGTTCTTGCTGGTCTGCTTAGCCAGGGTGGTCTGTGCTTTTTGTGAGTGAAACGCTCTGTACTCAGACTCTGAGTGCCTGTGATTGTTGTTTCTGGGCAATGGGCTCTTAGGTCTTCCTCCACCACACTCTTGCTCCCTAGACCAGAGCTGGGTCTAGAAATGCTTGACGCGCGGTGACTCAGTTTGGAAGATGCTTTGTTGGCGTTTTTGGCTTTCTTTTCTAAACCCAGTCTTTTAGGTATAAAGACATCACTTAAAGACGTTAGAAGTTGTTCTTTTAGGAAAGCAGGCTTCTGAGGAAGGAGTGTGGCCGAAGATACGGCGGCAGAGACCGAATGAAAGAAACGTAGGCGTCCCGCCTTCCACGCCCCTGCTCCTGCTCACCCCCACCCCTCCCGCACCTTTTTCTGCTGAAAAAGAAGCTGAAGCCTAAGTTCTGAGCTTCGCTGTCGGCAGCTCTGACGCTTTCTCCAGCGCCTAGGTCTTCGTCTTTGCTTTCCTTTTCAACGGTTGGTTGTCGCTTTGTCTGGCTGTGGTGGTTCTTAGTTGTGGCACGGGGGCTCTCTGGCTGCGACCTGCAGGCTCAGCGGGTGCGGCTCAGGCTCATCGCCCTGCAGCACGCGGGATCGCGGCTGCCTGAGGAGGGATGGGCCCGAGACCCTGCGCTGGAGGCAGGGTCTTCACCCCGGACCCCCAGGAAGCGCCTCCCTGCTCTCTGCCCATGTCTTTGCTTTGCTGGGATGAGGAACAGCACGCCTTTAGGTGAAATTGTTTGGGTGATAAATTAGGTCCTGAGTAAGTGGGCATCTCTGAGACTGAGGCCAGGTGGAAGGGAGCAGATGACGGTAGGGTGGGGCCAGGCAGACCTGGGGTGGAGGGGAGAGAAGAGCTGGTCGGCAGGACCAGGGAGACGAGGACAGTGGCTAAACCAGCAGAGAGTCAGTGCAGTCCTAGCTTGTGCTCTTCGCGGCGGGGGTCCTGAGGGGTCAGCACTGTCTTAGCAAGAACCAGTGCCCTTGTTTCCTTTCCTGCCGGGGCCGGGGGTTGCTGTGTCCCCGCACGCAAGCCTTCAGGCTGTGAACTTTCAGAGACGCGAACGTGCCTTTGGTGCGTCCGGCCCGCGCGCCGTGAGCGAGGCTGTGCTTGGCCCTCCGTCCCCTCCTGCTGGCGATCCTTCAGCTCTGCTGTCTCCCGCCCCTTGCTGTTCACGCACTGCCAGCCCCTGTATGCCAGCTGTTGTACTGCACTTCAGTGCTTTTCGAGGTGCTGTACTGTAAGATTTAAAATGTGTTATTTTTTATGTATAATTTTTGAAAGCTGTCACATTCCTGTTACAGTGCAGCGCTGCATGGCCAGTTGTGCTGGCTGGGTGCCTGGGCTGACATCACTGGACTTAGGGACGGATTGCACTCAAGCAAACCCGCCTAGAGTGGAGCTCATCCATACACAGGGGACTCACTGCAGTTAATTAGATCAAGCTGTGGAGTTAATTTTCCCTGGTGGCTCAGATGGTAAAGAATCCGCCTATAGTGCAGGACACCGCCTCCAGCACAGGAGACCTGGGTTCGATCCTGGGTCGGGAAGATCCCTTGGAGGAGGAAATGGCTACCGTCTCCAGTGTTCTTGCCTGGAGAATCCCACGGACAGCGGAGCCTGGTGGGCTACAGTCCAGGGGTTCGCAGAGTCGGACACGACTGAGTGACTAAACCACACCCAGAGTTAGTTTATTTAGATGTTAACAGGTTATTTAACCAGGAGTTTCCGGAGCCTGTAGGCTCCATGAGGGCATGGAAATGAGGCAACAGCCATCTGCTGGGCGACTGCTGCTGCTGAGTCGCTCAGCCGTGTCCGGCTCTTGCGGCCCCACCGTCGCGATGTGCCAGGGCCTCTTGTCCTCCATCGTCTCCTGGAGTTTGCTCACTGACCCACGTCCGTTGAGTCAGTGGTGCTATCTAACTGTCTCACTTTCACTTGTTGGATAAATAAATACAACGGGGACTTCCTGGTGGCCCAGTGGCTAAGACTCAGAGCTCCCGACGTAGGGGAAGGTGTGTTTGTCTCTCTGTCAGGTCCGACTCTTTGCAACCCCTTGGACCCTAGCCCGCCAGGCTCCTCTGCCCATGGGATTTTCCAGGCAAGAACACTAGAGTGAGTCTCCATTCCCTTCTCCAGGGGATCTGCCTGACCAAGTGGTCAAACCCAGGTCTCCTGCATTGCAGGCAGATTCTTCACTGTCTGAGTCCCCATGGAATCGCTGAGATTTGGCACAGCCAAATAAATAAACAGACATTAAAATAAGTAAATACAGTGGTTAAGTTCATAGCCACTGTAGATATCCAGCCATAGGCTGAGAGGGTCATCTGGCTCCAGGATTATACCGAGGATACCAGTACTCAGAAAGGGGTTGGACTGGTTTCTCCCAACCCCATCCCCAGGACAAAGCTGTTCTGAAAAGCGGTAAGCTCTTCTGGCAGCTCAATTGTAACCTTGAGTTGGAGAATCGCCACTCTGACATCCTGCCCTGGAGCTTACAGCCCCACCGTCCTGGCCCATCGTGGGGACAGGCACACCGTCCCTGCAGCGGCCGCGTCCGAGCCACCAGCCTAGCCGCCAGCTTCACGCTTCGGGTGGCCTGTCTGATTCCCATTTACTGACTTTTGTTTTTTGATGGCGGTGGTGGTTTTCTTCTGTCTGTGTCCAGCGAAGGGCAAGGCCGTGGGAGACACTGTGTAAAATCACCATCATGAAAACAAGTGGAAGAGAAATTGCTTGCTCATCAGCCTCCCTGCCTGGCCCGAGTCCAGAGCCGTTATGAGCTGGGCCTTGGGGCTGCCTGCCCTGTGATGCTGAACAAGTGCGTCTCACGACTGAGTGTCCGGGGCCCAGCCAGTGGGGACCGCGTCCCCTGCTGGTGCCCCTCCCAGGCTGAGTGGTTCGGCTCCCCTGCCCCCGCAGCTCCTTCCTTGGCCTTCAGGACTGTGCATCACAGAGGGAAGCAGGGGGGGAAAAGGCCGAATCAGACAGGACCCTGGAATGCTCCAAGGTGTCGTGTGACTCACCTGTCGGCCTCCGAAACGTGTAGGGCCTCCCTCAGGACCAGGCCTGTCTGGGTCCCCTCAGTGTTCCCATGGGACTCAGCAGTGAGCCAGGAGCAAGCAGAGTCATGGCCGAGGTTCCGAAAGTTCGAATCACCCCCCCTTAGCATCACTGAGCCGCGGGGGTGTGCAGCAGGGGTCCGTGGGGGCGCTGCGTCCCAGCTGGGCAGCAGGACAACCTCGGGGGTCATCAGTGTGTTCTGAGTGGAGAGGTTCCAGAGGGGACGTGCGGCAGAGAGGGAACCAAGCCTGGGATCCTGTTCGAGATCGGGCAGGGTTGCTGGAAGAGGAGCTGGGGAGGAGTTTCTGTGTTTACATTCAGGTGAGGTGGTCCTGGTCTGACCTGGGGGAGCCCCAAGGAGCACCCTGTTTGCTGAAGAAGTGAGCCCTGAGCCCTCCCTGGCGCTGGGGACTCCTGGGCCAGCAGACTCGGGGTGGGGTCACTCTCCACCTGGGTCTGGGGCAGAGGGGAGGGGTTTGAACGGTCTCAGCCTGTATCGTAGGTGAGATTAGCAGAGCCGCAGTTTGAGAAGCACCGTGAAGGAGAGCAGCTTTGCAGCCGGATGGCCAAGGGACAGACTTGCCTGTGGCCGTGGCCGCCGTGCTGAGTGCTCAGGGTCAGGGTCGGGGTCGGGGGCCGAGCGAGCTTCCTTTCAGCGCCGTTTGCTGTCCTCACGGCAGCTCCCAGGCTGGTCAGTGGGAGCGAAAGAAACTTAGAAGGAGGCGAGCAACCCTCTGTAGCTCAGGGCCAGCTGATTTCTAGAAAAGAGGCTCGGCTGAGCTCTTTAACTATTTCTAAATGATCTTCAGGGCCAAGAGTTTCCTGTTTCAGCCAGTGGTAGGGGCTTCTCTGGAGACGTCAGAGACACAGGTTCAATCCCTGGGTCAGAAACATCCCCTGGAGAAGGAAGTGGCAACCCACTCCGGTGCTCTTGCCTGGAGAACCCCATGGACAGAGGAGCCTGGTGCCCCTCTGCACCAGGCTGCAGTCCACAGGGTCGTGCGCACACAGTGCTCCTCTACAGAACCAGCCTGTTGGTCTCACCACCTTTTGAGAAAATCAGGGCCGCGTACAGAATGTCTGCCTGGCAGCCAGTGCGGATTGATAAGGGAGGGTGCAAAAGTGTCTTGTTTTACTAAAGGGCCTGATGTCTTTGAAACGCAGGTGAAGCCTTACAATGTGTACGTCACAGTTGCCTACCCACCAGACACAGACACCCCTGGGTTTGCAAAAGAAAACCAAACCAAGGTGAGTATGCCTCTCTGGCCTATTTCCAGTCTTGAACGCTGGAAACCCCTTTTCCTGTTTTCTGTCTTTCCACCCTTCAGCTTGCAGGCATTTTCGTCAGAAAATTGAGCTTCTTTGAACTTATGTGCTTGCAAGAGGCCTCAGAAATTTCTGGAACTTTCAGTTGAAATCTTGAGGGCTATAGCCCTATTTTCTTTATTTTTTGGCAATGCCACACAGCTTGTGGGAATCTTAGTTCCCAAACTAGGGACTGAACCCAGGCCCCCGCATTGAGTCCTAACCACTGGGCCCAGAGGAAAAAGCCCTGACCACTGGGCCCAGAGGAAAGCCCTGGTGTGACCCTGTTTTCAAGGCCGTTTCTGCTAAGTCTTCAGGCTTGATGTAACGAATACAGTGTTTCCTTCCTGATGGAGAGTATAGCTTGTATTTTTAACTAACAAGTTAATAGCCTTCGGCTTCCCAGGTGACACTAATGGTGAGAACTGGCCTGCCGACGCAGGAGACGTAAGAGACACGGGTTCCATCCCTGGGAGAATTCCATGGACAGAGGAGCCTGGTGGGCTACAGTCCACAGGGTTACCAAAAGTCCGCCATGACTTACTGATTTAGCATGACACATAATACTCTTTAGTGATAATATTTTCTCCTCTGGACTTAATTTCATTTAAGGACTTTACGTGGTTGCTGATCCATTGTCTCTGCCTGGAGGTCTAATGGGCGCCTCAGACGTAACATTTCAAAAACAGCACTTTTGAATTCCCTCTCGTTCCCGCTTACTATTTTCCATCTCATTTCTGGTGCCCACCATTCCCACAGCGGCTCAGGCTGGAAACCCTGAAGCCAGCCTTGATGCCTCCTCTCACGCCGCCCTGGGCTCTGCTCTCCGGACTTATCCCCAGTCTGCCTTTTTTTTAAAAACGGCAGGTGTCACTACCATCCCAGCAGTGTGAGTCACCGGCATTCCCTCCTGAGCTGCCCTAACGGCCTTCAGCTTGGTCTGCCTGCTCCTGGCTCTTACCCCGCTGGAGTCTTTCATAGCGTAGAAAGTGATCCTTTCCAGGACAAGCCAGCTCTTGTCACTCCCCTGTGCAAACCCCTCTTGTGAGTAAAAGGCCAAAAGGCAAAACTTAAAAAAAACCCAAACCACAAAAGATGAGAAATGCTTGTGCAGCATGGTCTGAGAGAATGTTCTAGAGTGGTGGGAATGATCCGTGTCTGCAGCTCTGTGATGCAGTTGCATTGTGGCTGTTACGCACTTGCCACGCAGCTGGTGGGACCCAGGCACGGAGTGTCTAATTTATTTAATTTGAAGTTAGGTTTAAATGCCGCATGTTGGTGCTGATGGCATTCTGCGGCGTGCGGCTCTCCAGGCTCCCACACGCTGGGAGCAGAAGCCAGGGGCCTTGAGCCATTTGGGACCCCGTCTGGACCTCGGCCACCTGCCCTCTGCCGTTTCTCCTCTTCGGGCCTCAGCCGCGCCGGGGCCCCGGCCGCCCCCACGTGTGGCCGCGCTCTTGCCGCCCTCTCCCCGGGTGTTCGAGTGGGTCTTCCTCATGTGTTTCTTTCCGTCGCTGTGCAGCCGTCATCCTGGAGAGGACTCCCTGACTTGCTGAGTCTCAGCGTCCCTCCGGCGGACGCTCACCGTCCTCCGCCCTGGCCTTATTGCTCTCCGGGGTGGTTTCTCGCCTCTGGACTTCAGCGGGAATACCGTGACTGTCAGTCATCCCGAGCTGAAAGCAGGCCCTGTGCTTTGCTCACGTGAACCTGCCTTGACACGTAGTAGGCACTCTCTGAGCAAGCAAAGTGGGGAAGAAAGGAGCCAGTCAGAACTCCGCTCTTGAGCCTGGTGTTGACTGGCTCTCTTCCCTTTTGTGGCGATCCTCACCACGTGTGAGTCTGCATCTCGTAAAAGCCAGCACTGACTCCCCGTGGGCTGTATGTTTTCAGAAAGGTGTCTGCGGTTTCGAAGCCTTTCCCCCTTTTCATTTCTTTCTGGCTCTGCTTCCTAAAATGACTACTATTTCAAAGAAATAAAGTTAACCTGAATGCTCTGTTTTAGGATAAGGGAAATCCGCTATAAGGGAAAGCAGATTTGCAACATTTGCTAAGTGGTCTTTTAGGTAGAAGCCAGAGCTGACAACAGGTGGTGATTTCCCCGCGGAGATTCGGTTTGGTGGTGAACGGCTGCTTGTCTGTCCTTGGCTGGCGTGCTGGGCTGACTTCTGCGGGGCTGGCATTCAGCCTTGCTCCGTGAGTCCCGCAGAGGGCGCACGGCGCTTCCCTCTGCTGTGGGTCTGGCCACGCATGGCGTGTTGGCCTGGGGACGTGGGAGAGTGGTGGCACCTTCAAGTGGACTTTTCTCTTAGTTCAAGTTCATCAAGAAACACTTTGATGAGCTCTACACTTTTCCATTTTAAGGAAATATGTTCTGGTTTTTATTTTTTCAAGCCCACATGGTGAATAAAGTTCATTGTTTCATACCGTTTAAGGCTTAAGCTTTGAAGCTTCTTGCTGAAGCTCCTTCTGAAGAATTTTTGAGCACATGGGTTGCATGATGCTCCAAAGATTTGAAAATGGAAAGACAAGGAGGCAGGGCCTTTTTTGTTTTTCTTTTCATATTTTAAGTGAAGCTCTGATGGGTCTCACTGGAGTTAGGACTCTCGTCCCACAGAGTAACTGGGGTGCTGAGGGGCTGAATTTACATGGTAACCAGGTAGAAACTGATCTGGAATCCAGATGGACTTAGTTCTAAAAATAGGAATCTGTTCAAAGGTGGAAACCTAGAGTTGTGTATAAATTAGGGGAGGAGGACTATCGAAATTATTTACTGTTTAATGCAGCGGGTAGTAATGATATTGATAATGTCTCTTTTTTTTCCCCACGTTTTTAGCCTTTAGAGACACGTCTCATTTCGGAGACCACATCGGTCTGCAAACCAGAACAAGTGGCCAAACAAATTGTTAAAGACGCCGTAGTAAGTAAAACCCTTGTTCCCTTGTGAATAGTTACAGTGCTGTATTTCCAAAAAGATATTTGTCCCAGGGTTTATTTCAAAATACAAAATGACTAGTGTTTGTGTATGTGTGTGCACTAAATTCATCACATCTAGTAGCACAGACTGTTCTTCTATTCCCTGGTTAATTCCATGTTAATTAATAAGTGCTGGAAACTCGTTATATCTCTTTTCCTTCACAGTAAAACTTAAATTTATTTATTATTTCATTTTATTTTACTTTACAATACTATATTGGTTTTGCCATACATCAACATGGATCCGCCACGGGCGTACACGTGTTCCCACTCCTAAACCCCCCTCCCACCTCCCTCCCCGCACCATCTCTCTGGGTCATCCCAGTGCACCAGCCCCAAGCATCCTGGATCCTGCATCAAACTCTCCTTATTCTTGAATTTGACTTTCTGGTTGCACTGGGTCTCTGCTGGTGCGTGCGGGCTTTCCCGGCTGTGGCGCGCCGAGGCCCGTCTTCCTCGCGCTGCGGAGGCGTCTCACTGCGGCGGCTTCTCTGCTGAGGAGCGTGGGTGCCGCAGGCGCCCGGCTTCTGCCCTGTGTCCCTGGCTCTGGAGTCGGCTCAGCGGTGTCTGGCCCACAGGCTTGATGCTCTCAGCGTGTGGGGTCTGCCCCGTGTCCCCGGCTCTGGCAGCGGGTTCTTACTGGACCACAGGGAAGCCGTGGTTGTATCTCTTAATCTCAGGAGCAGGTGGAGCAGTCCGAAAGCCTTAGTTTTTTGAAAGGAAACCCAGATCTGCCTGTGGCGTGTAAGCGGTTTGCACTGTGGACTGTCTGGCGTGTTGTCACCTCCCTTCTCTGCCACAGTGTTTTCAGTTCTGGATTATTCTAGGTGTCTCACTGCCACGCTGGTTTAAGGACTTTCCTTTCCCTTTCCTGCTTCCCGGTATAACTCCCGAAATGTTTACCAGCAGAAAAGTGCTGCTAGCCCCCTAGGCCATCGTCCTGGTGCCCCTCCGCGTTCCAGAGTTTATTCAGAGTCCAGACGGTCTTTCTGGAAACCGGGTGCTGCTCTGTAGGACGATGTGTGGGCCACAGGTTTTCTGGCAGCGTTCCTGCTAACCCACACGCAGAAAAGTGTACTTGTCCAGGGGACATGTGAACCTCCGTGTAATCCTTAGGCCCACGTTGGATTTAGGAAACTTGGGGATGATTGGAAGGAGACGTGTCGGTTGGCTGGACCTTGGCCTTGAAGGAAAGTCCGTTGTGTGTTCAGGCTGAACCCAGCAGAGTACAGGAAGCCTTGAAGACTAATAAAACATCTGCGGGTGTGGGAAGGACTTTGCCCTGATTGTGTTCAAAGGCGTAGGAAGATGGCACCAGTGGATTGGGCGGATTTTGTTTTTCATGCTTATCTCAAGTCAAAGCAGACACGCTCCATGTTTTTAATGATTCGAAGCAGCTCTTTGTATTTTGGCAGGACTCCTTTAATCTGGAGGTTCTCACGCTGTTTTCATCTCTTGAGCAGTTTCCACCCTAAGCTTGTCTGCGGCCCCAGAGAACTTTCGGTTCCATGGCTTATCCTTATCAATACCTGCTACATCAGAAAGTGAAGCCGTATCATTTAAAAAGGATTTATTCATTTAAAATGACAGTGATAAATTCAGTGTATTTTACGGTAACATTTTTATAACAAAAAGTATTCTTCAAAACAAAACTTAGGGGGGAGGGGGGCGTTGTTTCCCATCCCCCCAGCCTGTTTAATGTCTCTGCTGACGGAGAGCAGCTGCCCCGTAGCTGCTCCTGCACGCCGTCCGGCAGGTCATTCTCATGAAGGGTGCGCAGTGAGGCTGGCCGTGCAAAGACTGGAGCTGGAAAAGGAAGGGAGACTCTGTAGGCTTTTCAGGTGATTGTGGACATTCCTTTTTTTTTTTTTTTGATATAAACCTAAACTAGATGAACAGTCATTTCTTAAAGGTTAGTTGCAATGTGAAATTGGAAATTCTGGAAATGAACTCTCTGTTCCGTGACAGCCCGTCAGTCTGCCTCACTGTTTTGTTCGCATTCATGATTCTGTAACATCATGTATTCATCCTTGGGAAAATATGGATTCCCTGAGTTAACAAAAAAAGTCGCCTTCATTCATATCACTGCTGATCTTACGATAGAAGTCTTTCTGTAACTGAGAAGCTGACAGCCTCAAATGGCAGACACACGTTTTTCCCAGTTCTGGCTCAGATTTGCACACGGACTACAAAAGCTGCCCACATTCCTTGAAGCGACAGTCAGTTCACTCATTTTCTGCTAGGACTCTTCCAGGTCCCCCCGCCTGAAGGACCCCGGAGTGTCAGTCCTGGTTCTTGCTGTAGAAGCGGTCCGCGGAGCAGCGGGACACTTCCTGACACACACAGCGGGAGCGGGCTCGCCCGAGGGGCGTCCCTCGTCTTCTGCTGGTGCAGAGTGCGCGGGGGCACCCGTTGCTCCCCTTGGTCCTGCAGGACTGGAAGAAGCCGCGTCCCGAATGTTGAGCAGTCCTGTGCGTGCAGTGGGCTCGCGTTAGGGGTCTGTTGACTCACAGCAGGGTGCGCACGTCACTCCTGACGTCCCAGTTGGTCCCACGCCTCGTTTCTCCAGTGGTCGTCTATGCGTTTGTTCCCTACAGCTGTGTCTCTATTTCTGCATTGTAAATAAGTTCATCTACCATTTTTCTAGAGCCCACATATATGCGTTAATATGCAATATTTGTTTTTCTCTTTCTGGCTGAGTTTTCTGTGGGGACCTAAATGGGGAGGAGACCCAGGGGAGGAGAGGGTGTGTGCACGCGTGTGGCTGAGGCATTTGGCTGTATAGCAGTTGCCGTGATAAAGCAGCTGTACTCCAGTTAAAAAAAAAGAGAAAAAAGATATCCTCCAGGGTCGTGATTGAACAAAACGATTCATTCTACTGCTTAACAAGTGCAGTTTTAAGCAAAACTGACCTTTAAACTTTTTTTGGAGATTTGAACAATTCATTTTCTTCCCGTGTTCACTGATCATTATACGCGCTGGGGACACTGGGGAGGCGCCTCTGCTGCGGTCCGTGCTAACCAGACAGCAGCATCTCCCATCAGCGCAGGGCCCCGGGGTGAGACAAGGCGATTCACGTCTTAGCGTTGGCATGACTGTGGGTTTTGTCTTCGGGGAGCGTCTCCCGACACTCAGGGTCCGTGGCCCACATTTTGAGACGTGTCCGTCCAGCCGCCCCAGCCTGTCTGCCGCAGCCATGTTCATCCCGAGCTCACGCGTGTGCCCGTGACCACTCCTTCCCCCGACGTGGGCAGACACGGGACATCATTTCTGGCGTGCTGAGCTGTCCTTCCCTTGATGATGCTACCGCCGCCCCTCTCCTTTGTTTCTGTTTCAGCAAGGAAACTTCAGCAGCTCCATCGGCTCAGACGGGTACATGCTCTCGTCGCTGACCTGTGGAATGGCTCCAGTGACGTCCATCACGGAAGGGCTCCAGCAGGTGAGCCGCGCCTGGGCCTCAGGACAGACGGACACCCAGACAGACAGCCGGGCCTCTCACTGAGCCTCAGTGGGCAAAGGCTGAGGGGAGACAGGGCAGCTTTGTCTTGGGGTGTGAAGAGTTGTTACTGAGGTATCAGCTTGTGTCTTCCTCCATCCGGGAGGAGTAAACAGGGAACATTTTCAAGTTGTTCAGTCACTAAGTCAAGCCTGCCAGGCCCCTTTGTCCGTGGGCTTCTCCAGGAACACCGGAGTGGGTCGCCATGCCCTCCCCTAGGGGATCTTCCTGACCCAGGGATGGAACCCACGTCTCCTGGGTTGGCAGGCAGGTTCTTTACCATCTGAGCCACCAGGGAAGCAGGGTTAAAGGTGCAGCGTGAGGAATTTAGACTGGGAAGGCTTCCGGTGGCGCTGCGGGTGCAGAGAGAAGGCGCCTGGTCTGCTGTTAGGGCGCTAATCTAGTTTTCCTCTGAGAACGCTTCCTCGTCTGGAATTGAAAATTGGAAATCTGTCTTCAGGGGGTGCGTGCATGATAAGTTGCTTCAGTCGTGTCCCACTCTCTGTGACTATGGACTGTAGCCAGCCAGGCTCCTCTGGGATTGTCCATGGGATTCTCCACGCAGTAATACTGGAGTGGGTTGCCGTTTCCTTCTCCAGGGGATCTTCCCCACCCAGGGTTCAGACCTGGGCCTCTTAAGTCTCCTGTACTGGGAAGCAGGTTCTTTACCATGAGCGCCACCTGGGAATCCTGGTAAGTCTCTAGGGGTTAGAGGTGGTCTTGCCTGAAAGTCCCAGGATATTAGACCAGAAACTTCCAGTGAGTCAGACCTCAGAAGGTCAGGGAGGTAAGCAAGGGTGCGAGGCAGTCGCTGCCCTCACAGAAATGACAGTTCGTCCAGAAGAGACATGAAAGCTAGCTGCTCCTTGACGAGCCTGCTGCTGTGCCTGCTGTTGGAGAACCAGAGGTGAGGCGGCAGCCTCTGGGCGCCAGGGGGTCGCGGTCTGGTGGGAGAGGCTAGGAGACTGGTGCGAGAGTGCAGCGCCGCGTGATGAGCGTTTCCACAGAGGGTGCACTCTGGAAAGACCGAGGCGGGGACGGAGGGAGGCAGGGCCGGGCCAGCCCCTCGGGCCGGCTGATGGCAGAGCCTCACTCACCCCAGAGTCCCGACGCGTCGGGTGGGGAGAGGCCTCTCTTCTCACTCTGCTTCTCCCAGGAGGAGATCCTCGGAACCCCAGGGGGTCCAGCGTTGCGTCCACGCTGTCGCCCGCAGCGGGGCGTGCAGTCAACCCCTGCTCAGGGAGCTGCGACCCGCGGGCCTCAGGGTTTTGCCAGCAATAACAACGAGAGCATCTAAATTTCTTTGAGATGTTTATGGAGAATGTGAGTGGAAGCCCGTGAGTCCCCGCGACCTGCTCTCCGCTCGCTCCCGACATCTCCTGTTGGTAACTCTTGCACGGTGGTGTGGCTCTCTGTTACAACTGATGAGCTAGTATCGATACACCATTGCCACCCTTAGTCCACGGTTTGCCGTGGGATTTAGTCGTGGTGCCATCCATCCATCATCCCTCCCTCCTGTGAGTTCTGGCGACTATAGCGTGGCCCCTGCCCAGCATTAAAGTGTCCTGCAGAGAAGTCGCCGCCCTGAGTACTGCACTGTGCGTGCAGTCACTTCAGTTGTGAAGTGAACCTGTGGACTGTCACCCGCCAGGCTCCTCTGTCCATGGGATTACCCCAGCAAGGGCGCTGGAGTGGGCTGCCATGCCCTCCTCCAGGGGGTCCTCCTGACCCAGGGACTGAGCCCACGTCTCTCATCTCCTGCGTTGCAGGCGGGCTTTTACCGCTAGGGCCACCTGGAAGCTCTGAATATTCCCTTGGGTCCACCTGTTTTTGAAACCCTTGCAACCACTGACGTTTTCACTGTCTCCAGTTTGCCTTTTCCAGCTTCCCTTTGGTTTTTACACTTTTCAAAATTATCCTTCTGCCTGCTTGAGAGAATGAGGTCATTTTTGAGACTTGATGTGAAAAACGGCAGACCTTCATCTCGTATCCACCGTCCACCCTTCTCAGAAGCAGTCAGGCTCTGACCTTTGCCTCCTCACCTCTGAAGCAGACATTTCCACGGAGGCTCTTAGCTGATTTCGTGGTTCTGGATCAGGTTGCTATCCTTGCTGAAGGGTGCACATGGAGCTCCCCTTTCTTACCCCTCTCTCCTTGTTCACACCTACCCACCCCCCCACCAACTCTCACCCTCTCTTTTTAGTGAAACTGTGATTTTGGTTAGACTGTACTGAGATAACCATCATTAGGGCTATTTCAGTGCTGTTCACAGCTGAGCTGTGTGATACACACAACCCATTCTCCTTTCTTCTACCATCTTTTTTATTCTTCCCTGAAACTAAAGGTGAGCTGGCCTTTTACTAGGTGTTAGTCACAGTGATTGTGCTCATCTCCTCTTAGAAATATCAGACACTCTGTCAGTCTCACCTGGAGGGACTTCCTCACGGGCCTCCTGACCTGGCATCAGGACTGGCTGCCGCCCCCGAGTCTGGTGCTTGGGGGACCCTGGCCCCCCTTCGCAGTCACCCTGGGGACCCTCCGCCTCTTTTCAACGCTGGGTCCCCTGCTTCTTTGTATCACAGGACGTTGCCTTTCTCTGTTGACGCCTCTCTCTTTGGCTGTTTCCCTCTTCTAGTAGCTTCCTGAGAAACGAGTGCTGCTTGGGAGGCAGGTTTTTTGTGGCATTTCTGCGTGGCTTGTGGGATCTTTGTTCCCTGACCAGGGACTGAACCCAGGCCCTCAGCAGTGAAACATGGAGTCCTAACTACTGGACGACCAGGGAATTCCTGGGAGGCAAATTTTCTGATGCTTTGAATCTTTGAAAATGTTTTTCTTTGTAGTCTCCTGCCTTTTAAAAGTTGCATTTACAGGTGTTATGGTGAGAGTCCCTTACTGGAAAGGGCAAAATTAATGGGTATGGTTAGTTGCTTTCTTAACCCTGAACCAGTAATTGCTCTGCTTCAGTTGGTTGTCTGCCCAGGTCTGGAGCGAGCTGGTGGCGGCTGGCGCTAGGCATCCTCGGCGCCTGGCATAGGGTCTGCCTTTTGCGATCAGCACATAAACCTTGAAGCAGGGAGCCTTGCTAGTAGTCTGGATGCTTGAGGTGCTTGTCTGGCCTTGCCTAGCTCGGAGAACCCTGAGGCTGCTGAGCGCCTCTGCTTTGTGCCATGTGTGGCTGCGTATGTGCTCGGGAACTGGACGACGGCGCGTCGCCGCCGGGCTGCAGGCCCTGCGCTGTCCAGGGGCGCGGAGCCTCTGTGTTCTGCTGTGCGCACTGAGTTTTCACTCTATATCCTTATCCTCGGAGCAGATCGGAAGATGCGTCTTAGGGACTGTGTATCAGAGACGGGCCTGAGAGCCCCCGCCGTGTGAGCTCACAGGCCTCTGTCCCGCAGGTGGTCACCATGGGCCTCTTCCGCACGGTCGCGCTGTTTTACCTGGGAAGCTTCGACAGTATCGTCCGTCGCTGCATGATGCAGAAGGCGAGACTGGAAACTGTAGACAAAACTGCCTAATTCTCACCCCTTGGAAAAAGACTGTCTGAAAAATTCACCAGCTTGCTGCTAAATGGGACACAGTTTGGGGCTTGCAGACACTTACGTCTTGCTTTCTAATCTGTGAGATTGGACCAGTGATCTTCAGAAACCTGGCTGCAAGCAAGGGGATCGCCTTCAGCTCCAGACTCTTGTTAACACTATGCAAATGCGGAGGAGACCACCTGCCTCTCCGAGGGGGGAGGTGGTGGTAAGGGCACTCAGCCTGTGAGCAGGGTTCCAGAAGACCATTGAGATGTCTCTTCTGGTCTTTTCCATTAGCAACCATGTCCAAATGGGTTTCTGGGACCTTTTCTTTTTCTCGTTCTCTTTTTTAACTTGATGTGTTTTATTACAGATGCATTTTACACATTGCCGTGGGCTCTGAATGCATGCTAGTGTCCCTGACTCGCTCTGATGCTGGTGGTCGCTTGCGGTTTCTTTCTCTTTGATCCCATAAAGCTACGTGGGGGATGGGAGAGGACCATACAGAGGAAAGAAGGAGATAAATATTTTCCAGTAGGAAAAAATGATTTTTTTGTTTGCTTTAGACTCGAATGCTTAGGGCACGTCTCATTTTTCATTCATGGAGAAAGGCAGCCTCCTAAAATATTTTCTGAAGAGAGAAGTAAAACCTTAGAAGCTTAAAAGTTTACAATTTCTTCGATAGCCATAATGACCCAAAGCTCACCCATTTCATTGTAGTTTCTTATTCTTCCCATGTCTTCCTTACCAGTTTTGCTTAGACTGCTATAATATTTTTATAAAAAAAAGAAAAGAGACCAGTTTTTTTCCTTGACTTTTAAAATGAATTAATGAATTTATTAAAGCAAATGAAAGTGTGACCTTTGTCTCTTCGTAGCATACATGTAGCTTCTAAGAAAGATGGGAAGGGGACCTCACCAGTGCCCTAGCGGTTAAGACTGCCCTTCCAATGCAGGGCCACAGGTTCGATCCCTGGTCGGGGAGCTAAGATCCCACATGACATGTAGCACAGCAAAACAAACAAACAAACAAAAAAACACCGCTGACGGCATGTTTCAGCTCGCGGCTTTTCCTGAGAGGGTCACGTGGGTCCCCCCCTCTCTCGTGTCCGCGTGGTGCCTTGGACTGACACGTGTGTGTGTTGAACCTTCCTTGCACTGCAGAGGTGGACTCCACCTGGCCGAGGTGTATAATCATTTTAATATGCAGCTGAAGCAATACTTTCACGGACCCACCTCCTTATAAAATCACTTAGAAAATGTCCCCCTCTTCCGGTTCCTGCCGTTGTTGGGGGGCCTCCTGCGGAGGTGCGGGTCGGCGCCCTCGAGGCGCGCACTGGCTGCAGCCTCACTTTACTGCTTAAGGAAAAACCGTAGGACGACAGGGCTGCCCAGTGTCGAAGAGCTTGCTTGTGAAATGAAACGATCGCCCTGTTCTCTCCATGACCCCACTGACCTTGAGAACATCTGCCGCGCGCTAAGCAAGCCCCCCGCCGTCGCTGGCACCGCGGAGGCCTGGGCGCGCTGCTCCCCCGCGGGCGCGGCGGGCGGTCCACTGGCGGGACTCCGGGCCAGGCCGCGAGCCGCTGGTCCGCGGATGCGCGCTGCAGACCCGAGGCTCCAGGGCGCACCTCACACCGAGCCCCGCCCTCGCACACGCGGAGAGTTTATGCATCTCCACCTTCCAGTTGCTTTTAGTGAGAAAAGACCACTGCTTTGGAAGGAGGAATTTTTTTTCCTGTTCAAAAACAGCAGCTGTACAAGAGATTAAAGATCTGAACACTGTTCTTGAGTTTTTGAACTCTTGACTTTAAAATGACTTAATTTTTACAAAGTAAGATGTTGCATGGCTGTTATCCACAGTATCTTTTTAAAAGGCACGAGACGCACACGCTCACACTGACAGCGACAGAAGAGATTGTTGTTTGATATATAAGTCGATTGGGATGACTTCACTGCAGTCTATCGGGGTGGGTTGAACCCATAAAGTTTTCACAAATCTTTCAGCCTTCAGAGCCATCGTCTGCAAACTGCTGAGTCATACTGGACAGCTTCTAAAAGGGAGTAATGACTGTATTTTCCTCACTGGCAGAAAACAGATACAAAGTAAAAGCTGGATGTTTCTCAATTTTATTCTTTTCTCGTAAGTGTTTCTTGAGTGCAGGTATCTTCTACTGATGGTCTGTATTAAGTCTAGTCCAAAATGGTACATTCTTTAATTAAATTAACTCTTTTACAGTAGTTATTTCAATATACATTTCTCAAGGTAGCCTCAGAGAGAGTTCTGTCATTCCAGGTCACTGACTACCCGAACAAATCTAAGACCCTGTTCCCCAACAGGGAGATATCCCCGGCTGAGATGAAACTCACGCATGAGAGCAGATTCGTGGAAATTATAGCATCGGGGAATTATAGCATAAGATTCATGGAAATAGAGCATCTATCAGAGATGGCAAAGGTCTACAGTTTTGTAAACAGGTTTGAAAACTGAGGTGTTCCTTTTTTTCTTCCTGCACTTGGTGCCATAATTTCCTTGGCAGCAAACCTGACTTGAGATCCCTATAGTTTTTATTCGTGTCACACCATGGGCTGTTTACTTATCTGGAACATACCAGTGGTTTTGATGACAGGGATTGCCCCAGACTCTGTGGAGATGTTTTTTATAATATCCAGTGTAGACCCCATATTACCTTTTCAAAATGTTAAAAAAAATTTTTTTTGGATGGGGGATTGTAGACACTTAGGAAGCATCACACAGCGCCCTGGCTTCATCTAAATCGTGAAGCTATTACAGGCAAATTCTATTTTTTATCTTTTTTGGCTCAATTCTTGTTAAACCTTTTATTATGCTGATTTCTTTTTTGCTCAGAAAGAAGAGAAAGACTGAGTGAGACTGCAGATGGTTAGGGAAACTATTGGCTTTTTTTTTTAAGGATCACACTGATTCAACACTTTCTGTTGTACCCAGAAGTGGGTAAGTCTTACTTGTGGCAGAAGCAGTTTAATCATAATTCTGTTGAAAGGTGGATTCTGTGTATGTGACCAACAATAGCTTATTATGTGAGTTTCAGGTTTGATGTGCCTGCCTCTGCTAGGTTGAGTTGTACTATTTTATTATAATGTATTTGTGAGTATATTTATTTTAATGTTTAACGTTATTCAGCCATTGAAATTGTGAAGTATGTTCAAGGACCCTATATCACTGAAAAAGGTATAAAAATTCTCATTTATTTTTGCCAAAACAAAGTCAAGAGAGTTGTTCTTTTCTATATATTTTAAATTTTAACTTTGACAGCTGAAAAGAGAAACAATTAAAAATGCTGTTATTGATGGCCCCTTTACATGAAATTATATTTGTTTCATTATAAGTCTCTGTTTGGATCTGGTAAACCATTTATTGTTGATTCTTGGAAGTAAAAATTTGAGAGACCATTTCTGATATTAAATGACAAAACCTTTTTCATAATAGTTGCTTTGATTCAAAGAATTGTATGTCTTTTCTTTTCAGAAGAAGGTAGTCCCATAATAATTCTTAAGAAATGAATTGTATCAACATATTAAATTTTATTATATCACATTTCAATTTAAATATGTCTTAACTTACTTGAAGACACTTAAGCTATTCATACTTTTTGGCCTAAAATGTTTTGTAGCTTTCTCATTTCCTTAACTTCTTAGTGACAGTGCTGAAAAATACCTGCTAGCCATAATCTTCCATGTTCTGGACTCAGTCTTGTTTAGTTCAGCAGTGCTGGCAGATTTGGCATTCTGAAGAGGAAAGACTAGCTGTTATGTTTTACACTTGCTTGACCACTCTAAAGGCATTTTTAAACTGATAAGAGTGCATATGGCTATTTTAATATATAATAGAACCTGTGTTTGCTACTTTAGAAGCTTTTGTGGCAGAATTGTAACCTACTTTTCATATCTTGTATTTCTGAATCATGACAAAAAATAAATGGGGAACATGCTTTACAGATTTGAAAACTTCTTTCTTAGAAATGTGCATTTTTAAAGACACATTTAAACAAAACACCAGTCTCTTTCATGATATTATCCTAACCTTACATCTTAAACACTTGACAAGGCTTAATTTTTATTGTTTTTTAGGAAGTATTATTTTCACAGTAGATGTTTTGGCCCTTGTTTCAAGTATGTTCTGGATTTGTGTGACTCTAGTGTGGGGTATATGAATAAAAGGAAGAAATATGGAATTTAAGAAAATTTCTTAGGTAATTATGTTTCATACACAGATTGATTTTCTATGTTTTAAGGCTTCATATTCCAACAAGGAAATATCTTCTAGACTCTGAAAGGCACAGAAGAGAGAGATGGGAAAGAACACGCCTTAATATTTCTCGATCCTTAAATAGAAAAATTGTGGTCACGTTGAGAAGAGATGCCTTGGATGGCTTGATTGGCAAACTGAACCTTTCTTTCAGTTTGAGTAACTTGTGTACATAAATGGCATAGGATATCCCCTCTGTACTTTTTAACGTTTGGATGTTTAAAAAGGAAATTATTTCTTGACTTCTGTCCCACTCTTGACGTTATACACCCCATTTTCTCTCATTCGGCCTGTATTTATCGAATGCCTATGAGGAGCTTGGTATCCAGGCACCCGCGATGTAAACAGTACTGGGTATAAACAGTCTGCCCCTCCCCGTGGGGATCCCATTTCTGGTGAGTCCCCCGCTCACTCTTCATCCCTCTGAAGGCTCTGACCATCCTTCCTGGAGAAAGAGGAACCGCTCCCCATTCCTGTCTTCAGGCTTCTGAGTGTTACGCCACCATCACTTGAATGCCAAGCTCTATTCTAGGCCGGGAATGTACAAAGGAAAGTATGGCCCCTGCCCTCAAATAGTTTATGATCTGGTGGGAGGGGGCGCGTGCCAGAAATTGCATGGCAGGGTTTCTCTGGTCCCAGTGGTTCAGACGCCACGCTTCCGACGCAGGGGTGCAGGTTCAGTCCGGGCCAGGGAACTAAGGCCCCGCGGTGCTGCACAGCACTGCAGCAGGAAGGCGACTTCCCGGAGGCCCGCCGGCAGCACGGCTCACAGCTGGCGTCTGGGGTGCAGCCGTGCCAGCCCCTGCTGCGGCCGCGTTCTGTCTGACCCCCTTAAACCAGGCGCCGGCTCTGCCCACGGCACCCTTACACCCTGTGTCAGGAGTGGGCGCGCGGGCACGGAGGCTAAGTCACCGGGCAAGGTCGCAGCAGCAAAGCGACGGAGCCTGGGTCCAGATGGGCTCTCTGACCTGGGCCTCCTGGCCTCCACAGGAAACCCACAGGCGACACGAGTGGGACCCTTGGACTGCCCGAGACAGGCGGGGAACGTCACATGGAAGGAAGAAGCGGTTCAGATCAGCCTTGAGGAAGGAATATGAATTTGCACAAGAAAGCTGGGTTCCTTTCAGGGAGGCAAGCACATGTACAAGAAGAGGGGAGAGACCCTGGCGTCTCCCAGAGAGCCTGTGGCGGTAACGCAGCTCCAGGAGAGGGTGAGCGGACTTGGGGGGGGTCTCGGGGTGGAGGCCTTGGGGGGCGTCTTGGGGGGGCAGGCTTGGGCCACATCACCCCACGTGGAGGAGCTGAGGCTTCGGCCTCTGAAGAACTGTGAGCACAAACGGAATGGCTGGAATTTGGAAAGATCATGGCTCTCTGAAATTTAGGGGTTGCTGAGCCCTTGAGCTTTGGAATAAACATTCCTCAGTAGTTTGGGGGGGAGAAGTCAGATACATATTGTTATGGGTTGACTTGTCCTTAAAAGATGCTGATGTCCTCATCCTCAGAACCCCTGGACGTGACCTTACGGGGAGTGGGGTCCTCACAGATGTAACCGCATTAAGGTGAGGCTATCAGTGTTCTCATCCAGTATGCGTGGTGGCCTCGTGAAAATAGAAAACAGAGAGACTGGGAGAAGGCCATGGAAGACAGTGGCATGGATAAAAGTAGTGCCAAGGGTGGCCAGCCCCAGCGAAAGCCGGGACGAGGCAGGGAGGGCCTTTCCCTGGGCCTTCAGAGGGAGCGTGGCCCTCCTGGCACCTGGACTCAGGACTCTGAGCTGCCAAAACTGGCAGAATGAACTGCTCTAAGTCACCCAGCTAGTGGTCCTTTGTTACTGCAGCCTTAGATAACAAATGTACTAACTTTGTTTTTCCTAAACCTGTTCATCAGTAGTTCGTGTCTGGGAGAGACTGTGTCTCGTGCTGAAGAGCATAGAGGGGGCTTAGGGGTTAAGAATCTGCCTGCGCGCGCAGGGGACACCAGTTCGATCCCTGCTCCAGGAGGATCTCAGCTGCCCTGAAGCAACTAAACCCATGTGCCTGAACCACAGTGCTCCAGAGCCTGGGTACCAAGAGCCCGTGCTCCACGGCAGGAGGAGCCGCTGCAGCGAGAAGCCCCTGCACCACGGCTGGAGAGAGCCCCTCTGCGCACAGGCCAAGTCCAGCAAGGAGTAAAGAGCATGGAGAATGAACATCAGTTATTGCATAAGAATATAAACTCTTCGCCTGTTCTCAGTACTGCGATGTTTCATGTTCCTCCAACAAGAGGAGTAAGCATTTGAAAAGTATAAGTTCCTAATCTCAGTTTATTCAGCTCAAGTGCCAAGTCATTAATTTGAAAGGAAAAAATTGCCACGAGTGAATTTACTGTGCTTTCCTTTGTTAACGTTTGCTGGCTAACTTTGCACAATACGGTGATGTACCTGCACTTCACTGCCTGGTTCCAAAAGCTGTTGCTTAATTATTCCAAACATTCTATTGAGCTTTAGGGCCCACTTGAAGTTAACCAGGTGGGTGTCCTGGTTACATCAGGGCTTGTTGGTTTAGATCTACTAAAAGGTTCCTGATGAGGACAGGCATGTACAGAAGAGGGGCCTCGGAGTGTAAATGAGTCAGGAACGCTATTACTGTTACTATCCTAACGTGGTTAGTATTATAACACTATATCAATGTTTGCCACAAAGTATGAAGCCGTCCTGCAGAACATGGCACTAGGGAGCGTAAGTGTTGATAATGTGTAAGAGTCTACGTCAATTATATCTCAGTAAAGTTGGAAACAACAGAGAAATACGTAATGATGGTAAGTAGTGCTCTGGCTTGCTTATCTATGCCTGTGAGAAGTTAGTGTTTAAGCAGTTCATTTTTCTTTTATGCGGGCTCTCTGCTTGTTTTTACTCTCCTTAGTTCATTTTATTTATGGATTTATTTGCACTTATTTGCCTAACTGGTTTGGGGTCGTTTTATATTTTTAACTCTTTCATCTTACCAATTAGTTGTCAATTTCCACTCAGTTAACACTATCTTTCTATTCTTGCTTTAAATAAAAATTTTAATGGTTTGGAAGAATTTGATACATACCTATATTAAATATTAGTATGTTTAGAATAATGTCCTTTTGGGTTTCATAAACTTTGAGAACATTTATATTGGTGATGAATAGACAGGGGGAAAAAAATGGAAAAAGTGACAGATTTTATTTTCTTGGGCTCCGAAATCACTGGGGATGGTGACTTCAGCCACAAAATTAAAAGACACTTGCTCTCTGGAAGAAAANTGGTTTGGGGTCGTTTTATATTTTTAACTCTTTCATCTTACCAATTAGTTGTCAATTTCCACTCAGTTAACACTATCTTTCTATTCTTGCTTTAAATAAAAATTTTAATGGTTTGGAAGAATTTGATACATACCTATATTAAATATTAGTATGTTTAGAATAATGTCCTTTTGGGTTTCATAAACTTTGAGAACATTTATATTGGTGATGAATAGACAGGGGGAAAAAAATGGAAAAAGTGACAGATTTTATTTTCTTGGGCTCCGAAATCACTGGGGATGGTGACTTCAGCCACAAAATTAAAAGACACTTGCTCTCTGGAAGAAAAGCCATGGCAAGCCTAGACAGTATTAAAAAGCAGAGACATCAGTTTGCTGACAAAGGTCCGTCTAGTCAAAGCTATGGTTTTCCAGTGGTCATGTATGGATGTGAGAGTTGGACTGTAAAGAAAGCTGAGCGCCGAAGAGTTGATGCTTTTGAACTGTGGTGTTGGAGAAGACACTTGAAAGTCCCTTGGACTGCAAGGAGATCCAACCAGTCCATCCTAAAGGAGATCAGTCCTGAATATTCATTGGGAGGACTGATGCTGAAGCTAAAACTCCAATAGTTTGGCCACCTGATGCAAAGAGCCAACTCATTGGAAAAGACCCTGATGCTGGGGAAGATTGAGGGCCTGAGCAGAGGGTGACAGGGGATGAGATGGCTGGATAGCACTTACGCTATCTAATGGACATGAGTTTGAGCCAACTCCAGGAAATAGTGAAGGACAGGGAAGCCTGGTGTGCCGCAGTCCGTGGGGTGGCAAAGAGTCAGACGTGATTTGGCAACTGAATAACAATATTGGTGATGAAGAGAACTTTCTGAATGATACTGTTAAATATCAACCAGTAGGTGGCGAAAACTGGCAATAAAACTCTTTTTGTTTGGCAAATTGGAGAATAAAGAAGGGAAGCGCAGGCCTTTGAGACATTGGATAAGATCTCCATTCCCTGCGTCTTGTCCTTTTCTCTCCCTGGTACCACCCATCGCTAGAACCCAGCCAGCAAAGCTGGGAAAAGGACCAGCCATCGGCTCTTAAAAGTAGAGGACGGCTTGGCAAGTGAAATCCCACAGTGCCTGCATCTGGAAGGCTATTGAAAGGTCTCTCGGTTTGTACCTAGGGCTCCTGACTTAGACTGGTGCTCCTCGACTAGGTCACCAGCACTCAAATGGTTAATTCACACACTTCTGAGGACTACCTGCCCTGACAGCTCTGGTGGAATCTGATAAGCATACAATATGAATGGAGGAGTGGCTTCACTGTTTTGATTGAAGGAGTACCCGGGAACATTCCTAGGGAATATTTAGCCTTTAGTCAAGATTAATGCAGACCTGTCCTGAGAATGCTGGATTATGATCAAGGTGCCACTTAAGTGTGGAAGAATCATCTGTGGAGTAAAGGGGAGAAGGCAGGCTTTCCTTCACTCGGAATGGGCTCTGTTTCCTTCTGGTCTCCCCGCTGGCAGGACAGCCTGGTTCCAGCTCTGGCCTCTCATTTCCTCACTCGCATGCTGGGTCGCAAGCACTGAGCCTTTCAGTTCCTCCTAAGTAACTTCAGGAGTCAGGGCAAGTTCTGAGAAGACCCTTAACCAGGACGGGTGGCCTCAGCTTGGCTTTCCTCTGTTTCCGTGAGAACAGATCCCCAGGCCACCGCGCCTGGCCATCACTGCCCTGCAGAAAAGGTGGCGGTCCCAGCAGCTGGAAGCAGGAAGAACCATCTTCCTTCACTCCTTGCCTGGATGAGACATTTGTACCAGGTACACATTCCTACAGGCAGAAGGTGGGCTGGCATGTTGGCTGACTGGCTTTGATAAATGAAGAAATGAAAATAATTTGCTGTGCTTATTTTACTGAAGGATGAATGTGTTGAGGCTAGTCTAGGGAGACCAAGTACAGCGTGAGGATGTGCATGTGGCCAGGGCAGCGGGTTGGCCCTCGCATTCCTAAGCCCACACAGGAGGCTCCTGGCAAGTCTTACTGGAGCCCGATCAGGCTGCTCATCACTCTGAGACTCTGCAGCCCACCGCACGGGCGGTAGGCCGATGGGCCCCTCTGTCCGTGGAGTTCTCTAGGCAAGAATACTGGAGTGGGTAACCATTCCCTTTTCCATGGGATCTACCTGACCCAGGGATGGAACCCTGGTCTCCCTGCGTTGCAGGCAGATTCTTTACCAACTAACTAAGCAGCCATGCTATTAGTAAACATTTTTTTCCCCTGGCACTTTGTCAAAGACTTTAAGCGATAAAAATAAGCACATGCAACTAGCCTGCCCTCTGTGCTGTTTTCCTGGAGGCCGTTTGTACTGATGAACGTTTAGAAATGTTCACGTATATAAAGTATATACATGAATGTGCATAAAAATATGAAAACTGTGTACACATACGTGTATACATAGGCTGGTGGATACTCGAGAAGGTGCGGAGGTCTAGAACTTAGTGCTGGACGCCCGCGGAGGCCTTTAGAAACCCACCCGCCCTGACTGCGGGGCTGCGGGCCTGAAATTGCCCCATGGCCCCCGCGGCTCCTAACCCAGGGCCGAAATGGTTGGGAGCGAGGAAAAAAGACTCTGCCTGCAATGCAGGAGAGCTGGGTTCTGTCCCCGGGTCAGGGAGATCCCCTGGAGAAGGGACAGTCTTGTTGCCCGGGGAATGCCTTGGACAGGGGAGCCCGCGGGCCGCAGTCCCTAGGGTCGCAGAGCCCGCCGCCACCACGCGCACCGTACCGCGCTCGGCCGCCGGGCCCTCCGTCCGCGAGCCCCCGGAGCCGCTCCAGCCGGGGCCCGGGTGGGGTCTCCGAAGCGCGCGCTCCGCGTGGACAGCCAGGAAGCAGCCGGGAGGAAGCGCGAGGTTCGCGGCTTCCCTCGCGGAGGCGCGCGCGGCGTGGCCTCTCTTCTCGGAGGCCGGCGCCGAAGCCCCCGCTCGGGGTCAGCATCGGCCGAGGGTGGACACCGGGGTGCGGACGCGCGCTCACGCCACGCGCGCGCCCGCGGCCAGAAAGGGTCCCGGCGGCTCCCGGCGCCGGTTTT
>SJYB01006039.1:0-49069 GCA_006408585.1 Antidorcas marsupialis
TTTTTTTTTTTTTTTATGGAAGTTTCTCCACATTCAAACTGTCTTTTGTTGAAATTGTTGAGGCAAAAGTGGCCTCCCCTCTTATTCCTTCACCATCTTGGGACCGCCCTCCCCTCTAGTGTATTTTTAATCTCAGTCACTGGGTTGCTCTTTGCTTATTGTCTATTTATTTCGTCTAAGTCCTTGTAAAATATTTTTTGTATCTTCTCAATTTATGCCTCCATTCTATTTATGTATTGCTCCATTTTATTTTCGAGATTTGGATCTCTTTATTATCATTTTGGGCTTCACTATCATTAGGGCTTCCCTGTGGCTCAGATGGTAAAGATTCTGCCTGCAATACAGAAGACCTGAATTTAGTCCCTGGGTTGGGAAAATCCCCTGGAGAAGGGAATGGCTACCCACTCCAGTATTCTTGCCTGGAGAATTCCATGGACAGAGGAGCATGGCAGGCTATACAGACTATGAGGTCACAAAGAGTCAAACATAAATGAGCAACTAACACTTTCACTTTTTAGTATTATTACTCTCAATTGTTTTTAAAGTACACTATTTCCTTTTCATTTGTTTGATATTGTGGGATTTTACTATGTTCTTTCATCTGCTGAGTATTTCTCTGTCTTTTCATTTTGTTTAATTTACTGTATTAGCAGTCGCCTTTCTGCAGGCTGGAGAGGTCACAGTTCTTCTTATTTGTGGGGTTGGTCTGCTGCCTCCCATATATGGTGTTGGACCAGTGCCTTGTGAAGGTTTCCTGGTTTGGGGTACTCGTGACTGTGTCCTGCTGGATGGAAATGAATCTTGTCTCTCTGAAGGACAGTGCTATGTTAAATGCTATTTATATGTGCTTGGTATGGCTTTGAGCAGTTTGTCTGCTAATGGACAGGTTTGTGTTCTTGTTTTGCTGAAGGTTTGGTGTGAGGCTTCTGGCACTGGAGCTTGCTGGCCTTTTGGTGGAGCCTGATTTAGTGTTGAGACTGAGGCCCTTGGGAGAGCTCTCACAGATTAATGTTCCATGTGGCTGGGAGTTCTCTGGTTGTTCAAAGTCATGGGCTCGGATCTACCTCCTTGGGTGGGCCCATAGCCAATTGTCTGTGAGCACACAGAGTTAGAGGGTATTGGTGGCAATGATTTTTTTTCCTCTCTGGGAATACAGGCTTTTCCATGGACTCCCTCAGGTATTTTGTACTAGCCTCCACAAAGTATCTTCATGGCAGTCAACCCCAGTCCTTTCCCTGGGTCTAACACTATGAGCTTCAGCCTCAAGACCCAGCCCTCACTCTCTGTGGGCATGAAAGCTGTTTTTTGGCTGAGAAATGCTGTTCAGTTATGATCTCTGTGATGAATTCTCTTCATTTTTCCTTCTGAGCACCTGTTGCTGAATTCTCCTCTGAGGTTCTGAAGCCCACCCCATTCCCACTGGTGAGGGGGTTTCTAAGTGTGTAGAAACTTCCTCCTTCACAACTCCCTCCCCAGGGCACAAGTCCCAAATCCTTTGTCTCTCTCTCTCTCCCTCTCTCTAATCCTTATCTTTTGCCTACCTCATTCTGAGGAGACTGGCTTGCATTTTTGGTACTCTGAAGTCTTCTACCAGTGTTCCAAAGGTGTTCTGTAGAAGTTTTTCCACATGCAGATGAATTTTTGGTGTATTTGTGGGAAGGTGATCTCTCTGTCTTACTCCTCTAGCATCTTGAAAGTCCCTCCAATATTTACTATTATGTGTTTTTAAATTTTATGTTGAAAATGGTATTTATGAGGGCGGTTTTAATATGGCAGAGGAATAGGATGGGGAGATCACTTTCTTCCCCACAAATTCATCAAAAGAACATTTAAACGCTGAGCAAATTCCACAAAACAACTTTCGAATGCAGGCAGAGGACATCAGGCACCCAGAGAAGCAGCTCATTGTCTTCGAAAGGAGGTAGGAAAAAATATAAAAGACAAAAAAAGAGACAAAAGAGGTAGGAATGGACCTCTGTCCCAGGAAGGGAATCTTAAATAGAGAGAAGTTTCCAAACACCAGGAAACACTCTCACTGCCGAGTGTGTGGCAAGTCTTGGAAGCACAGACGGCAACATAAAAGGGAGGAAAAATAAATAAATAAGTAAAACTCACAGATTACGAGCCCAATGGTAACGCCCCCAGTGGAGAAGCAGTGCAGACACATGCAGCCACCACTAGCAAGCAGGGGCTGGGAGTAGGGGAGGGCAAGGAGACGTGGGCTGCATTGCTTAGAGTAAGGATCACCGTTCAACTTCAGCTTCTTCAGCGTTACTGGTTGGGGCATAGACTTGGATAACTATGATATTGAATGGTTTGCCTTGGAGATGAACAGAGATCATTCTGTCGTTTTTGAGATTGCATCCAAGTACTGCATTTCGGACTCTTTCGCTGACCATGATGGCTACCATCCCTATGGAAAAGAAATGCAAAAAAGCAAAATGGCTGTCTGGGGAGGCCTTACAAATAGCTATGAAAAGAAAACAGACGAAAAGCAAAGGAGAGAAGGAAAGATATAAGCATCTGAATGCAGAGTTCTAAAGAATAGCAAGAAGAGATAAGAAAGCCTTCTTCAGCGATCAGTGCAAAGAAATAGAGGAAAAGAACAGAATGGGAAAAACTAGAGATCTCTTCGAGAAAATTAGAGATACCAAGGGAATATTTCATGCAAGGCTGGGCTCGATAAAGGACAGAAATGGTATGAACCTAACAGAAGCAGAAGATATTAAGAAGAGGTGGCAAGAATATACAGAGGAACCGTACAAAAAAGATCTTCACGACCCAGATAGTCATGATGATGTGATGACTCATCTAGAACCAGACATCTTGGAATGTGAAGTCAAGTGGGCCTTAGAAAGCATCGTTATGAACAAAGCTAGTGGAGGTGATGGAATTCCAGTTGAGCCGTTTCAAATCCTGAAAGATGGTGCTGTGAAAGTGCTGCACCCAATATGCCAGCAAATTTGGAAAACTCAGCACTGGCCACAGGACTGGAAAAGGTCAGTCTTCATTCCAGTTCCAAAGAAAGGTAATGCCAAAGAATGCTCAAACTACTGCACAATTGCACTGATCTCACATGCAAGTAAAATAATGCTCAAAATTCTCCAAGCCAGGCTTCAGCAATATGTGAACAGTGAACTCCCTGATGTTCAAGCTGGTTTTAGAAAAGGCAGAGGAACCAGAGATCAAATTGCCAACATCCGCTGGATCATGGAAAAAGCAAGAGAGTTCCAGAAAAACATCTATTTCTGCTTTATTGACTATGCCAAAGCCTTTGACTGTGTGGATCACAATAAACTGTGGACAATTCTTCAAGAGATGGGAATACCAGACCACTTGATCTGCCTTTTGAGAAATCTGTATGCAGGTCAGGAAGCAATAGTTAGAACAGGACAAGGAACAACAGACTGGTTCCAAATAGGAAAAGGAGTACTTCAAGGCTGTATACTGTCACCCGACTTATTTAACTTATGTGCAGAGTACATCATGAGAAACGCTGGGCTGGAAGAAACACAAGCTGGAAGCAAGATTGCTAGGAAAAATATCAATAACCTCAGATATGCAGATGACACCACTCTTATGGCAGAAAGTGAAGAGGAACTAAAAAGCCTCTTGATGAAAGTGAAAGAAGAGAGTGAAAAACTTGACTTAAAGCTCAACATTCAGAAAACGAAGATCATGGGATCCAGTCCCATCACTTCATGGGAAATAGATGGGGAAACAGTGGAAAGTGTCAGACTATTTTTCTGGGCTCCAAAATCACTGCAGATGATGATTATAGCCATGAAATTAAAACACGTTTACTGCTTGGAAGAAAAGTTATGACCAACCTAGATAGCATATTCAAAAGCAGAGACATTACTTTGCAGACTAAGGTCCGTCTAGTCAAGGCTATGGTTTTCCCTGTGGTCTTGTATGGATGTGAGAGTTGGACTGTGAAGAAGGCTGAGCGCCAAAGAATTGATGTTTTAGAACTGTGGTTTTTGAGAAGACTCTTGAGAGTCCCTTGGACTGCAAGGAGATCCAACAAGTCCATTCTGAAGGAGATCAGCCCTGGGATTTTTTTGGAAGGAATGATGCTAAAGCTGAAACTCCAGTACGTTGGCCATCTCATGCGAAGAGTTGACTCATTGGAAAATCTCTGATGCTGGGAAGGATTGGGGGCAGGAGGAGAAGGGGATTACAGAGGATGAGCTGTCTGGATGGCATCATGGACTCAATGGACATGAGTCTGAGTGAACTCCAGGAGATGGTGATGGACAGGGAGGCTTGGCGTGTTGTGATTCATGGGGTCGCGAAGAGTCGGGCACGACTGAGCGACTGAACAGAACTGAACTGAAGGATCCGGCCTGAATGCCCCGAGGGCAATCTGAGTCAAGTATCTTGGGCTAGCAAACCAGACTGTGGGATAGCTGCCACTTGAAACGCCATAACATAAGATACCACCAGGCCTGCGCACAGAACAAAGGGCTGAACAGAACTAGCCTGGTGCAGATCATCCCCCTCCGATGACAGGCAGCCAGAGCTGGAAGGGGACAATTGCAGCCCCAGAGAGACATTATCTACCAAACTGCAAGCAGGCTTCTTTGCTAACTAAGACTTCTTGGGGTTCTGGACAGTCAACATCTGCCTGAGAAGGTGCAGGCACCTGATGTACACCCAGAAAACCGAGCAGCAGAGATGGGGGAAGCAATAAGTCTCAGCGACCACACTCGCCGAACACCTCATCACCTGAGCTTCTCGGACCTGGGAAGGGCACAAAGTGCAGGCCCAACTGAGTCTGCCCCTCTGAGGATTGCCCAAGTACCTGAACCTGAGCCATTTAGACCTGGGAGGTACATGCAGCCCAGGGATGGCTCTGGATGGTTCCCAGCAGAGCAACCTAGAGACTGAGCCATATGGGCATGGAGGTCACACGCCCCATGAGTGAGGGCAGGCCCAGTGTTGTTGAGACACTGTGAGCACACTCCAGTGTTATTTGTTTGCAGTGTCGCTTTCTCCCCACAGTGCGACTGAACAAGTGAGCCTAAAAAAAGTGTCCACCACTGCCCCCTGTGTGTCAGGGCGGAAATCAGACACTGAAGAGACCAGCAAACAGAAGAAGCTAAAACAGAGGGAACCACATTGGAGGTGACAGGTGCAATAGTTTAAAACCCTCTCGTTAGTACTGATTACATGGGAAGGGGTCTATAGATCTTGAGAAATATAAGCCTGACCAAGGAACTATCCAAAAATGAACTGACCCCACAATACCCACAACAACACCAGAGAAAGTCCTAGATATATTTTTACAATCATTCTTTTTTTTAATTTTTTTAAATCTTTAAGTCCTCTATTACTCCTTTAATTTTCACTTTTATAACCTATTATTACATTGCAGAAAAAAACACCCTATTTTTAAAGCAAACTTCATATATATATATTTTTATAATTTTTGAGACTTTGTTTTATTCTTTTCTTTAATACTGTATTTTTGAAATTCCAAACTCTAGATTTTTAATCTTTGCTTTTTGTATTTGTTATCAATTTGGTACTTTAAAGAACCCAATCTTCAGTACCCATTTTCACTTGGGAGTGAGATAACTGGCTTGACTGCCCTCTCCCCCTTTGGACTCTCCTCTTTCTCCACCAGGCCACCTCTATCTCCTCCCTCCCCCTTCTCTTCTCTACCCAATTCTATGAATCTGTGTGTTCCAGATGGTGGAGAACACTAAGGGAACTGATTACTGGCTGGATCTGTCTCTCTCCTTTTGATTCCCCCTTTTCACCTCTGTCTCCTTCCTCCCTCTTCTCTTCTGTGTATAATTCCATGAACATCTCTGAGCAGTCCACTTGTGGGCTGCACATAAGGAGGTGATTACTGGCTAGCTTGCTCTCTCCTCTATTGATTCCACCTCATCTCATTTGGGTTACCTCTAATTCCCTCCTCCCTCTCCTCTTCTCCAAGTAACTCTGTGAACCTCTTTGGGTTTCCCTCACTGTGGAGAAACTTTTCATCTTTAACCTAGATGTTTTATCAACAGTGCTGTATAGAAGGAGAAGTCTTGTGGCTCCTGTAAAAATAAGACTGAAAACCAGAAGCAGGAGGTTTAAGTCCAAATCCTGAGAACACCAGAGAACTTCTGACTCCAGGGAACAATAATCAACAGTAGCTCACCAAATGCCTCCATACCTACACTGAAACCAAGCATCACCCAAGGGCCAACAAGTTCCAGAGCAAGACATACCATGCAAATTCTCAAGCCACACAGGAACACAGCCCTGACATTCAATATACAGGCTGCCCAAAGTTACTCTAAAGCCACTGACATTGCATAGCACATTACTGGACATTTCATTTCACACCAGAGAGAAGAAATTCAACTCCACCTACCAATACAACGACACAAGCTTCTCTAACCAAGATACTGTGACAAGCCACCCGTACAACCCCACTCACAGAGAGGAAACTGTACAATAAAGAAAACTCCACAAACTGCCAGAATACAGAAAGGCCACCCCAAACTCGACAATATAAACAAAATGAAGAGACAGAGGAATACCCAGAAGGTAAAAGAACAGGATAAATGCCCATCAAACCAAACGAAAGAGGAAGAGATAGGGAATCTACCTGAAAAAGAATTTGGAATAATGATAGTGAAAATGATCCAAAATCTTGAAATCAAAATGGAATCACAGATAAATTGCCTGGAGACAAGGATTGAAAAGATGCAAGAAAGGTTTAACAAGGACCTAGAAGAAATAAAAAAGAGTCAATATATAATGAATAAGGTGATAAATGAGATCAAAAACACTGGAGGCAACAACTAGTAGAATAATGAGCAGAAGGTAGGATTAAAGAAGTAGAATATAGAATGGTAGAAATAAATGAATCAGAGAGGAAAAAAGAAAAACGAATTAAAATAAATGAGGACAATCTCAGAGACCACCAGGACAGTGTTAAATGCCCCAATATTCGAATCACAAGAGTCCCAGAAGAAGAAGACAAAAAGAACGACCATGAGAAAATACTTGAGAACATAATAGTTGAAAACTTCTCTAAAATGGGGCATGGAAGGTCAGGAGGAGTGGCCATGAGGAGATACCCCTCGTCCAAGGTAAGCAGCAGCGGCTGCACTTTGTTGGAGGAGTCGTGAAGAGATATCCCATGTTGAAGGTCAGAGAAACCCAAGTAAGATGGTAGGTCTTGCAAGAGGGCATCAGAGTGCAGACACACTGAAACCATAGTCACACAAAACTAGTCAATCTAATCACACTAAGACCATAGCCTTGTCTAAGTTAATGAAACTGAGCAATGCCCATGGGGTCACCCAAGACAGGCCAGTCATGGTGGACGAGTGGGCCATGGTGGAGAGGTCTGACGGAATGTGGTCCACTAGAGAAGGGAGTGGCAGAACAATTTGAGTATTCTTGCCTTGAGAACACCATGAACAGTATGAAAAGGCAAAATGATAAGATACTGAAAGAGGAACTCCCCATGTCAGTAGGTGCCCAATATGCTACTGGGGGTCAGTGGAGAAATAACTCCAGAAAGAATGAAGGGATGGAGCCAAAGCAAAAACAATACCCAGCTGTGGATGTGACTGGTGATAGAAGCAAGGTCCGATGCTGTAAAGAGCAATATTGCATAGGAACCTGGAATGTCGGGTCTATGAATCAAGGCAAGTTGGAAGTGGTCAAACAAGAGATGGCAAGAGTGAGCATCGACTTTCTAGAAATCAGCGAACTAAAATGGACTGGAATGGGTGAATTTGACTCACATGACTACTATATCTACTACTGCAGGCAGGAATCCCTTAGAAGAAATGGAGTAGCCATCATGGTCAACAAAAGAGTCCAAAATGCAGTACTTGGATGCAATCTCAAAATGACAGAATGATCTCTATTCGTTTCCAAGGCAAACCATTCAGTAGCACAGTAATTCAAGTCTATGCCCCAACCAGTAACACTGAAGAAGCTAAAGTTGAACTGTTCTCTGAAGACCTACAAGACCTTTTAGAATTAACACCCCCCAAAAGATGTCCTTTTCATTATAGGGGACTGAAATGCAAAAGTAGGAAGTCAAGGAACACCTGGAGTAATAGACAAATTTGGCCTTGGAATGTGGAATGAAGCAGGGCAAAGACTAACAGAGTTTTGCCAATAAAATTCCCTGGTCATAGCAAACACCCTCTTCCAGCAACAAATGAGTAGACTCTAGACATGGACATGACCAGATGGTCAAAAACAAAATCAGATTGATTATATTCTTTGCAGCCAAAGATGGAGAAGCTCTATACAGTCAACAAAAACAAGACCAGGAGCTGAACTGTGGCTCAGATCATGAACTCCTTATTGCCAAATTCAGACTTAAATTAAAGAAAGTAGGGAAAACCACTAGACCATTCAAATATGACCTAAATCAAATCCCTTATGAGTATACAGTGGAAGTGAGAAATAGATTTAAGGGACTAGATCTGATAGATAGAGTGCCTGATGAACTGTGGAATGAGGTTCGTGACATTGTACAAAAGACATGGATGAAGACCATCCCCATGGAAAATAAATGCAAAAAAAGCAAAATGGCTGTCTGGGGGGGCCTTATAAATAGCTGTGAAAGAAAGAGAAGCAAAAAGCAAAGGAGAAAAGGAAAGATATAAGCATCTAAATGCAAAGTTTCAAAGAATAGCATGAAGAGATAAGGAAGCCTTCCTCATCAAACAATGCAAAGAAAAAGAGGAAAACAACAGATGGGAAAGATTAGAGATCTCTTCAAGAAAATTAGAGATACCAATGGAACGTTTAATACAAAGATGGGCTCGATAAAGGACAGAAATGTTATGGACCTAACAGAAGCAGAAGATATTAAGAAGAGGTGACAAGAATACACAGAAGAACTGTACAAAAACTTTCTTCAAGACTAAGATAATCACGATTCTGTGATCACTCACCTAGAGCCAGACATCTTGGAATGTGAAGTTAAGTGGGCCTTAGAAAGCATCACTATGAACAAAGCTATTGAAGGTGCTGGAATTCCAGTTGAGCTGTTTTAAATCCTGAAAGATGATGCTGTGAAAGTACTGCACTCAATATACCAACAAATTTTGAAAACTCAGCAATGGCCACAGGACTGGAAAAGGTCAGTTTTCATTCCAGTCCCAGAGAAAGGCAATGCCAAAGAATGCTCAAACTACCACAACAATTGCACTCAGCTTACATGCTAGTAAAGTAATGCTCAAAATTCTCCAAGCCAGGCTACAGCAATACGTGAACCGTGAACTTCCAGATGTTCAAGCTGGTTTTAGAAAAGGCAAAAGAACCAGAGATCAGGTTGCCAACATCTGCTGAATCATCCAAAAAGCAAGAGTTACACAAAAACATGTATTTCTGCTTTATTGACTATGTCAAATCCTTTGACTGTGTGGATCACAATAAACTGTGAAAAATTCTGAAAGAGGTGGGAACACCAGACGATCTGACTTGCCTCTTGAGAAACCTATATGCAGGTCAGGAAGCAACAGTTAGAACTGGACAAGGAACAACACACTGGTTTCAAATAGGAGAAGAAGTAAGTCAGGGCTGTATATTCTCACCCTGTTTATTTAACTTATATGCAGAGTACATCATGAGAAATGCTGGGCTGGAAGAATCACAAGCTGGAATCAAGATTTCCAGGAGAAATATCAAAAACCTCAGATATGCAGGTGACATCACTTTTATGGCAGAAAGTGAAGAGGAACTAAAAAGCCTCTTGATGAAAGTGAAAGTGAAGAGTGAAAAAGTTGGCTTAAACCCACAGCAAACATTATCTTAAATGGTAAGATAAGATATCAACTACAGGAAAAAATAGATGAGAAACACAAACATGGATGCCAAACAACACACGTCTGAATAACCAATATATCACCGAAGACACCTAAAAGGAGATCAATATATGCATAGAAACAAATGAAAATGAATACAGGACAACAGAAAACCTATGGGATTGAGTAAAAGCAGTGCTAAGAGCGACATTCATAACAGTACAAGCCTACCTCAAGAAACAGAGAAACATCAAATAAACAACCTAACTTTACACCTGAAGCAGCTAGTAAAAAATAACAACAGCAAAAAATATTAGTAGAGGGGAGGAAATAATAAAAATCAGAGCAAAAATCAGTGAAAAAAAATGAAAGAGACTATAGCAAAAGTCAACAAAAGTAAACGCTGTTTCTTTGAGGTGGTAAAGAAAATAGACAGTTAGCAGACTCATCAAGAAAAAAAGAGATAAGAATCAAATCAATAAAATTAAAAATGAAAATGGAGAAATCACAGGTATGTTTCTTCTATGCCTGTTTCTGAAGCGCTTTTATCATAAATTTGTGCTGAATTTTGTCAAGGGCTTCCTCTGCATCTATTGAGATAACCGTATGGTTTTTATCTTTCAATTTCTTAATGCGATGTATCACATTTATTGATGTGCAAATATTGAATATTGAAGAATTGCAGTGTAGTCTGTTGTAACACAAAAATCATGAGACTATTATAAGTGATTATATGCAAATAAAAAGGACAACTTGGAAGAAATGGACAAACTCTTACAAAAGTGTAACCTTCCAATACTAAACCAGGAAGAAATAGAAAACCTGAGTAGACCAATCACAAACACAGAAATCAAAACTGTGACTTAAAAAATCTCCCAACAAACAATAGCCCAGGACCAGATGACCTCAAAGGTGAATGATACCAAAAATTTACAGAAAAGCTGATATCTATCCTACTCAAACTCAGCAAGAAAATTGCAGAGGAAGGCAAACTTGCAAACTCATTCTATGAGGCCACAATCACCCTAATACCCATAACAGACAAAAATGCCATTAAAAAGAGAAAACTACAGGCCAATATCACAGGTGAACATAAATGCAAGAATCCTCAACAAAATTGCACAAAACAGAATCCAACAACATAGTATAAAGATCATACATCATGACCAAGTGGACAATATCCCAGGGATACGACGATTCTTCAATATTCAGAAATCAACCAATGTGATACACCATATTAGCAAACTGAAAGATAGAAACCATATGGTTATCTCAATAGATACAGAGAAAGCCTGTGACAAAATTCAACACTTATTTTTGATAAAAACTCTCCAGAAAACAGACATAGAAGGAACATGCCTCAACCTAATAAAAGCTATATATGACAAAACAGCAAACATTATCCTCAATGGTGAAAAATAGAAAGCATTTCCCCTAAAGTCAGGAACAAGACAAGGATGCTCACTCTCACCACTACTAGTCAACATACTTTTAGAAGTTTTATCCACAGTAATCAAAGAAGAAAAAGAAATAAAAGAAATCCAGATTGGTAAAGAAGAAGTAAAACTCTCACTATTTGCAGATGACACGATCCCTGACACTGAAAATCCTAAAGATACCAACAGAAAATTGCTAGATCTAAACAAATAAAGTGAAGTTGCTCAGTCATGTATGACTCTTTGCGACCCCATGGACTACCCCCTGGACCTACCAGGCTCTGAGGAGCCTCTCAGTCCATGCAGTTTTCCAAGCAAGTGTACTCTAGTGGGTTGCCATTTCCTTCTCCAGGGAATCTTCCCAACCCAGGGATAGAACCCAGGTCTCCCACACTGCAGGCAGACTTTTTATCATCTGAGCCACCAGGGAAGCCTAACAATGATCTAAACAATAAATACAGTAAAGATCCAGGATACAAAATTAATACACAAAAATCCCTTGCATTTCTATACACTAACAATGAGAAAACAGAAAGTGAAATTAATGAAATAACCCCACTGACCACTGCAGTGAAAAGAATAAAATACTTAGGAATAACATTACCTAAAGAAACAAAAGACTTACATATAGAAAACTATAAATGATGATGAAAGAAATCAAAGTGACACAAATAGATGCAGAAACATACCATGTTCGTGGATTGAAAGAATCAATATTATGAAAATGAGTATACTACCCAAAGCAATCTTTAGATTCAGTGCAATCCCTATTAAGCTACCAATTGTAATTATCACAGAAATAAAACAAATAATTTCACAATTTGTATAGAAACACAACAAACCTTGAATAGCCAAAGCAACCTTGAGAAAGAAAAATGGAACTGGAGAAATAAACCTGCCTGACTTCAGACTATGCTGCAAAGCCACAGTCATCAAGACAGTATGGTACTGGCACAAAGACAGAAATATATATCAAGGGAACAAAATAGAAAGCCCAGAGATAAATCCACGCACCTATGGAGATCCAACCAGTCCATTCTGAAGGAGATCAGCCCCGGGATTTCTTTGGAAAGAATGATGCTAAAGCTGAAACTCTAGTACTTTGGCCACCTCATGCGAAGAGTTAACTCATTGGAAAAGTCTCTGATGCTGGGAGAGATTGGGGGCAGGAGGAGAAGGGGACGACAGAGGATGAGATGGCTGGATGGCACCACTGACTCGATGGATGTGAGTCTGAGTGAACTCCGGGAGTTGGTGATGGACAGGGAGATCTGGCGTGCTGCGATTCATGGGGTCACAAAGAGTCGGACATGACTGAGCGACTGACTGACTGATGGACACCTTTTCTCTGATAAAGGAGGCAAAAGTATGCAATGGACATAAGACAATCTGTTTAGAATTGGTGCTAGGAAAACTGGTCTACCATATGTAAAGTAATGAAGCTAGAACACTTTCAGAGACCATACACAAAAACAAATTCAAAATGGATTAAAGATCTAAATGTAAGACCAGAAACTATAAAATGAATAGAGGAAAACATAGGCAGAACACTCCCTGACATAAATCACAGCAAGATCCTCTATCATGCACCTCCCAGAGTAATGGAAATAAAAACGAAAATGTGGGATCTAATTAAACTTAAAAACTTTTCAACAATGAAGGAAACTACAAGTAAGGTGAAAAGGTTGCCTTCAGAATGGGAAAGAATAATAGAAAAACAAAAAAAAAACTGACAAAGAATTAATTTCCAAAATATACAAGCAGCACATGCAGCTCAATACCAGAAAAAGTAAACGACCCAATCAAAAAATGGGCCAAAGAACTAAACAGAAATTTATCCAAAGAAGATATACAGATGGCTAACAAAAACACTTAAAAGATGCTCAATCTCACTCATTATGAAAGAAATGCAAATCAAAATCACAGTGAGGTACCATCTCACACCACTCAGAATGGCTGCCATTAAAAAGTGTAAAAACAGCAAAAGCTGGAGAGGGTGTGGATAAAAGGGAACCCTCTAACACTGTTGGTAATAATGTAAACTAGTAGAGCCACTATGGAGAACAGTGTGGAGATTCTTAAAAACACTTGAAATACAACTTCCCTATAACCCAGAAATCCCACTGCTGGGCATACACACTGAGGAAACCAGAACTGAATGAGACATATGTGACCCAAAGTTCATCGCATTACTGTTTACAAAAACTAGTACACGGAAGCAATCTAGATGTTCCTCAACAGAAGAATGGATAAGGAAGTGTTGGTACGTATACACAATGGAATATTACTCAGCTATAAAAAAAGAATGCACCTGCATCAGTTCTAATGAGGTAGATGAAACTGGAGCCTATTACACAGTGAAGTAATTCAGAAAGAGAAACATCAATACTGTATATTAATGAATATCTATGGAATTTAGAAAGATGGTAATGATGATCTTATATGAAAGGCAGCAAAAGAGGCACAAATGTAAAGAACAGACTTTTGGTCTCTGTGGGAAAAGGCAAGGGTGGGATGATTTAAGAGAATAGCATTGAAACATGTATATTACGATATATGAAATAGATAACCAGTGAAAGTTTGATGCATGAAGGAGGACACTCAAAACTAGTGCTCTGGAATAACACAGAGGAATGGAGTGGGGAGAAATGTGGTAGTGTTTCAGGATTGAGGAGACACATGCGATTCCATGGCTGATTCATGTCATTGGATAGAAAAGACCATCCCAATATTGTAGTTAATTTCCTCCAAATAAAATGAATTAATTAAAAAATACACTAAAGTAAAACAACAGCAGAATGATGGAGACAGAAGAATGGATAGTGACCTGGAATATAAAATAGTGGAAATAACTGAATCAGAGCACAATGAAGTAAAAAGAGTGAAAGAAATGAGAATCTCAAGAGATGATTCAGACAACATTCAGTTCAGTTCACTTCAGTTAAATCGCTCAGTCGTGTCCGACTCTTTGCAACACCATGAATTGCAGCACGCCAGGCCTCCATGTCCATCACCAACTCCCAGAGTTCACTCATACTCACGTCCATCGAGTCAGTGATGATGTCCAGCCATCTCATCATCTGTCGTCCCCTTCTACTCCTGCCCCCAATCCCTCCCAGCATCAGGGTCTTTTCCAATGAGTCAACTCTTCACATGAGGTGGCCAAAGTATTGGAGTTTCAGCTTCACCATCAGTCCTTCCAATGAACACTCAGGACTGATCTCCTTTAGAATGGAATGGTTGGATCTCTTGCAGTCCAGGGAACTCTGAAGAGTCTTCTCCAACACCACAGTTCAAAAGCATCAATTCTTTGGCTCTTAGCCTTCTTCTCACATCCATACATGACCGCTGGAAAAACAATAGCCTTCACTACATGGACCTTTGTTGGCAAAGTAATGTCTGCTTTTGAATATGCTATCTAGTTTGGTCATAACTTTCCTACCAAGGAGTAATTGTCTTTTAATTTCATGGCTGCAATCACCATCTTCAGTGATTTTGGAACCCCCAAAAATAAAGTCTGACACTGTTTCCACTGTTTCTCCATCAATTTGCCATGAAGTGATGGGACCATATGCCATAATCTTAGTTTTCTGAAGGTTGAGCTTTAAGCCAACTTTTTCACTCTCCCTTTTCACTTTCATCAAGAGACTTTTTAGTTCCTCTTCACTTTCTGCCATAAAAGTGGTGTCATTTGCATATCTGAGGCTATTGATATTTCTCCTTGCAATCCTGATTCCAATTTGCACTTCTTTAAGTCCAGCATTTCTCATGATGTACTCGCATATAAGTTAAATAAACAGGGTGACAATATACATCCTTGATGTACTTGATCTCTGATTCCTCTGCCATTTCTAAAACCAGGTGAACATCAGGAAGTTCACAGTTCACGTATTGCTGAAGCCTGGCTTGCAGAATTTTGGGCATTACTTTACTAGTATGTGAGATAAGTGCAATTGTGTGGTAGTTTGAGCATTCTCTGCCATTGCCTTTATTTGAACTAGAATGAAAACTGACTTTTTCCAGTCCTGTAGCCACTACTGAGTTTTCCAAATTTGCTGGCACATTCAGTGCAGCATTTTCACAGCATCCTCTTTCAGGATTAAAAACAGCTTAACTGGAATTCCATCACCTCCACTAGTTTTGTTCATAGTGATGCTTTCTAAGGCCAACTTGACTTCACATTCCAAGATGTCTGGCTCTAGGTGAGTGATCACAGCATCATGATTATCTGGGTCGTGAATATCTTTTTTGCACAGTTCTTCTTGTATTCTTGCCACCTCTTTTTAATATCTTCTGCTTCTGTTAGATTCAGACCATTTCTGTCCTTTATCGAGCCCATCTTTGCATGAAATGTTCCTTTGGTATCTCTAATTTTCTTGAAGAGATCTCTAGTCTTTCTCATTCTGTTCTTTTCCTCTGTTTCTTTAAACTGATGGCTGAGCAAGGCTTTCTGATCTCTTCTTGCTATCCTTTGGAACTCTGCATTCAGATGCTTATATCTTTCCTTTTCTCATTTGCTTTTCGTCTGTCTTCTTTTCACAGCTATTTGTAAGGCCTCCCCAGACAGCCATTTTGCTTGTTTGCATTTCTTTCCCATGGGGATTGTCTTAATCCCTGTTTTCTGTACAATGTCACGAACCTCATTTCACAGTTCATCAGGCACTCCATCTATCAGATCTACACCTATAAACCTATTTCTCACTTCCACTGTATAATCATAAGGGATTTGATTTAGGTCATACTTGAATGGCCTAGCGGTTTTCCCTGCTTTCTTCAATTTGAGTCTGAATTTGGCAATAAGGAGTTCATGATCTGAGCCACAGTCAGCTCCTGGTCTTATTTTTGTTGACTGTATAGCACTTCTCCATCTTTGGCTGCAAAGAGTATAATCAATCTGATTTTGGTGTTGACCATCTAGCTATGTCTATGTGTAGAGTCTTCTCTTGTGTTTTTGGAAGAGGGTGTTTGTTATGACCAATACATTTTCTTGGCAAAACTCTATCAGTCTTTGCCCTGCTTCATTACACATTCCAAGACCAAATTTGCCTATTACTCCAGGTGTTTCTTGGCTTCCTTCTTTTGCATTCCAGTCCCCTATAATGAAAAGGACATCTTTTGGGGGTGTGAGTTCTGAAAGGTCTTGTAGGTCTTCATAAAAACGTTCAACTTCAGCTTCTTAAGCATTACTGGTTGGGGCAAAGACTTGGATAACTGACATTGAATGGTTTGCCTTGGAGACGAACAGAGATCATTCTGTCCTTTTTGAGATTGCATCCAAGTACTGTATTTTGGACTCTTTTATTGACCATGATGGCTACTCCATTTCTTCTGAGGGATTCTTGCCTGCAGTAGTAGATATAATGGTCATATGAGTTAAATTCACCCATTCCAGTCCATTTTAGTTCACTGATTCCTAGAATGTTGATGTTCACCCTTGCCATCTCTTGTTTGACCACTTCCAATTTGCCTTGATTCATGGACCTGACATTCCAGGTTCCTTGGCAATGTCAAAGAATGCTCAAACTACCACACTGTTGCACTCATCTCACATGCTAGTAAGTAATGCTGAAAATTCTCCAAGCCAGGCTTCAGCAATACATGAACCATGAATTCCCTGATGTTCAAGCTGGCTTTAGAAAAGGAAGAGGAACTGGAGATCAAATTGCCAACATCCGCTGGAGAATGGAAAAAGCAAGAGAGGTCCAGAAAAAAACATCTGCTTCTGCTTTATTGACTATGCCAAAGCCTTTGACTGTAAGGATCACAATAAACTGTGGACAATTCTGAAAGAGATGGCAATACCAGACCACCTAACCTGCCTTTTGAGAAATCTGTATGCAGGTCAGGAAGCAACAGTTAGAACTGGACATGGAACAACAGACTGGTTCCAAATAAGAAAAGGAGTGTGTCAAGGCTTTATACTGTCACCCTGCTTATTTAACTTATATGCAGAGTACATCATGAGAAATTCTGGACTAAAAGAAACACAAGCTGGAATCAAGATTGTTGGGAGAAACATCAATAACCTCAGATATGCAGATGATACCACCTTTATGGGAGAAAGTGAAGAGAAACTAAAGAAACTCTTGATGAAAGTGAAAGAGGAAAGCGAAAAAGTTTGTTTAAAGCTCAACATTCAGAAAACAAAGATCATGGCATCCGGTCCCATTACTTCATGGGAAGTAGATGGAGAAACAGTGGAAACAGTGTCAGACTTTATTTTTGGGTGCTCCAAAATCCCTGCAGATGGTGACTGTAGCCATAAAATTAAAAGACGGTTAGTCCTTGGAAGAAAAGTTATAACCGCCCTCGATGGTATATTCAAAAGCAGAGACATTACTTTGCCGACTAAGGTCCATCTAGTCAAGGCTATGGTTTTTCCTGTGGTCATGTATGGATGTGAGAGTTGGACTGTGAAGAAGGCTGAGCGCTGAAGAATTGATGCTTTTGAATTGTGGTGTTGGAGAAGACTCTTGAGAGTCCCTTGGACTGCAAGGAGATCCAACCAGTCCATTCTGAAGGAGATCAGCCCTGGGATTTTTTTGGAAGGAATGATTCTAAAGCTGAAACTCCAGTACTTTGGCCACCTCATGCAAAGAGTTGACTCATTGGAAAAGACTCTGATGCTGGGAAGGAGGAGAAGGGGATGACAGAGGATGACATGGCTGGATGGCATCACTGACTCGATGAACATGAGTCTGAGTGAACTCTGGGAGATGGTGATGGACAAGGAAGCTTGGTGTGTTGTGATTCACGGGGTCGCGAAGAGTCGGACACGACTGAGCCACTGAACTGAACTGATGCAATATTGCTCTTTACAGCATCGGATCTTGCTTCTATCACCAGTCATGTCCACAGCTGGGTATTGTTTGCTCTGGCTCCATCCCTTCATTCTTTCTGGAGTTATTTCTCCACTGATTTCCAGTAGCATATTGGGCACCTACTGACCTGGGAGTACCTCTTTCAGTATCATATCATTTTGCCTTTTCATACTGTTCATGGCATTCTCAAGGCAAGAATACTGAAGTGGTTTGCCATTCCCTTCTCCAGTGGACCACATTCTGTCAGATCTCTCCACCATGACCCGCCAGTCTTAGGTTGCCCCGTGGGCATGGCTTGGTTTCATTGAATTAGACAAGGCTGTGGTCCTAGTGTGATTAGATTGACTAGTTTTCTGTGAGTATGATTTCAGTGTGTCTGCCCTCTGATGCTCTCTTGGAACACCTACCCTCTTACTTGGGTTTGTCTTACCTTGGGCTTGGGGTATCTCTTCACGGCGGCTCCAGCAAAGCACAGCTGCTACTCCTTACCTTGGATGAGATATATCTCCTTACCGCCTCCCTTTCTGACCTTCAATGTGGGATAGCTCCTCTAGGCCCTCCTGTGCTTGCGCAGCCACAAGGACATAGAAGAAATAAAAAAGAGTCAATGTATAATGAATAATGCAATAAATAAGATCAAATACACTCTGGAGGCAACAATTTGTAGAAAAACGGAGGCAGAATATATGATTAGTGAAGTAGAAGATAGAATGGTAGAAATAAATGAATAAGAGAGGAAAAAAGAAAAATGAATTAAAAGAAATGAGGACAATCTCAGATACCTCCAGGACACTATTAAATGCCCCAACATTCAAACAATAGGAGTGTTAGAAGAAGAAGACAAAAAGAAAGACAATGAGAAAATACTTGAGGAGATAATAGTTGAAAACTTTCTTAAAACTTTCTTGACCCAAGCCCAAGAAAACCAGACAGTCCCAAAAATGATAAATCCAAGGCAAAACACCCCAAGACACATATTAAACAAATTAACAAAGACCAAACACAAAGAACAAATATTAAAAGCAGCAAGGGAAAAACAACAACTAAAATACAAGGGGATTCCCATAAGGATAACAGCTGATCTTTCAATAGAAACTCTTCAGGTCAGGAGGGAATGGCAAGACATACTTAAAGTGATGAAAGAATAGCCTACAGCCCTGATTACTGTACCCAGCAAGGATCTCATTCAAATATGAAGGAGAAATCAAAAGCTTTACAGACAAGCAAAAGCTGAGAGAATTTAGCACCACCAAACCAGCTGTCCAACAAATGCTAAAGGATCTTCTCTAGACAGGAAACACAAAAGGGGTGTATAAACTTGAACTCAAAACAATAAAGTAAATGGCAATGGAATCATTCTTATCAATAACTACGTTAAATGTAAATGGGTTGAATGCCCCAACCAAAAGACAAAGACTGGCTGAATGGATACAAAATCATGAACCCAATATATGTTGTCTAAAAGAGACCCACCTCAAAACAAGGGACACATATAGAGTGAAAGTGAAGGGCTAGAAAAAGATATTCCATGCAAATAGAGACCAAAATAAAGCAGAAGTAGCAATACTCATATCAGATAAAACAGAATTTAAAACAGGCTTTAACAAAGCCTATGAAAAGAGACAAAGAAGGACACTACATAATAATCAAAGGATCAACCCACGAAGAAGACATAAGAATTAAAAATATATATGCACCCAACATAGGCGCACCACAATATGTAAGACAAACGCTAGCAAGTATGAAAGGGGGAAATTAACAATAATATAATAATAGTTGGAGATTTTAATACCCTACTCACAGCTATGGATAGATCAACTAAATAGAAAATTAACAAGGAAACACAAACTTTAAATGATACAATAGACCAGTTAGACTTAATTGATATCTATAGGATATTTCACCCCAAAACAATGAATTTCACCTTTTTCTCAAGCGCACATGGAACCTTCTCCAGGATAGATCACATCCTGGGCCATAAATCTAGCCTTGGTAAATTTTAAAAAGTTGAAATCATTCCAAGCATCTTTTCTGACAACAATGCATTAAGATTAGGTCTTAATTACAAGAGAAAAACCATCAAAAATTCCAGCATATGGAGGCTGAACGATACGCTGCTGAATAACCAACAAACCACAGGAAAAAATCAAAAAAGAAATCAAAATATGCATAGAATTGAATGAAAATGAAAACACAACAACCCCAAACTTGTGGGATGCTGTAAGACAGTTCTAAGCAAAAAGTTCATAGCAATACAGGTATACCTCAAGAAACAAGAAAAAAGTCAAATGAACAACCTAAATCTACACCTAAAGTAACTAGAAAAGGAAGAAATGAAGACACCCAGGGTTAGTAGAAGGAAAGAAAACTTAAAAATTAGGGCAGAAATAAATGCAAAAGAAACAAAAGAGACCATAACAAAAATCAACAAAGCCAAAAGCTGGTTCTTTGAGAAGATAAATAAAATTGACAAACCATTATCCAGACTCATCAAGAAACAAAGGGAGAAAAATCAAATCAATTAAATTAGAAATGAAAATGGTGAGATCACAACAGACAACACAGAAATACAAAAGATCATAAGAGATTACTATCAGCAATTATATGCCAATAAAATGGACAACTTGGAAGAAATGGACAAATTCTTAGAAAAGAGGGGGACGACAGAGGATAAGATGACAGGATGGCATCACTGATGTGATAGACGTGAGTACGAGTGAACTCTGGGAGTTGGTGATGGACAGGGAGACCTGGCGTGCTGTGACTCATGAGTTCGCAAAGAGTCAGACACGACTGAGCGACTGAAATGAACTGAACTGAACTGAAGCATAGTACTGCCAACCAGAGCAAGACTCAGTTTTTCTCACCCAATCCCCCCTATCAGGAATCTTACAGAAGTTTCTTAGCCTCATCCACCAGAGCACAGACAGAAGAAGCAAGAAGAATCACAATCCCACAATGGCTGAAATGAAAACCATATTACAGAATCATAATCAGGATGAAAAACCAGAGAGTTTTGTCCCAGATGAAGGGACAAGTTAAAACCCCAGGAAAAGAAAAAAAAAAAAAAAACTAAATGAAGTGGAGATAGGCAAACTTCCAGAAAAAGAATTCAGAATAGTGATAATGAGGATGATACAGGATCTCAGAAACAGAATGGAAAGATGCAAGAAATGTTTGCCTAATGAAGGCAGAAGAACAGATAACTGACTTGGAGTAAAGAGTAGTAGAAATCAATGGTGCAGAATAGAATATATATATATATATATTTTTTTTTTTCTATGATCCAGTGGATGTTGGCAATTTGATCTGGTTTGGAGAATTTTGAGCATTGCTTTGCTAGCATGTGAGATGAGTGCAATTGTGCGTAGTTTGAATATTCTTTGACCTTGGCTTTTGTTGGGATTGGAATGAAAACTGACCTTTTTCAATCCTATATATATATATATATATATATATATATGTATGAGTGAAAAAATAAATGAAATAAGCCAAAGAGAACCTCTGGGACATCATTAAATTCACCAAAATTCACATTATAGTGGTCCTAGGAAGAGAAGGATGAGATGGCTGGATGGCATCAGAGACTCAATGGACGTGAGTTTGAGTGAACTCCATGAGTTGGTGATGGACAGGGAGGCCTGGCGTGCTGCAGTTCATGGGGTCACAAAGAGTCGGACATAACTGAGCAACTGAACTGAACTGAGAAGAGAGAGAAAAAGGATCAGGAAAATATTTGAAGAGATAATAGCTGAAAAATTTTCTAACATGGAAAAGAAATAATTCTTTAAAAGCAACAGGGAAAAATGACAAATAACATGCAACAGAACTCCCATGAGGTTATCAGTTGACTTCTCAACAGAAACTCTGCAAGCCAGAAGGGAATGGCACAATTACTTTAAGTGATGATAGGGAAAGACCTACAACCAAGATTGATCTCCTCAGCAAGAATCTCATTCAGAGAAATCAAAAGCATTACTGATAAGCAAACGTTAAGAAAGGTCAGCACCATAAAGCCAGCTTTACAGCAAATGATAAAAGAACTTCTCTAGACAGGACACACAAAAGAAGGAAAAGATGAACACAAAATAAACCTAAAGCAATTAAGAAAATGGCAATAGGATCATCAGTTCAGTGTGGTAACTCAGTTGTGTCTGACTCTTTGTGACCCCATGGACTGCAGAATCTATCACCAACTCCCGGATCTTAATCAAACTCATGTCCATAGAGATGGTAATGACATCCAACCATCTCATCGTTTGTTGTCCCCTTCTCCTGCTTTCAATCTTTCCCCGCATCAAGGTCTTTTCGTGAGTCACTTCTACACATCAAGTGGCAAAAGTATTAGAGTTTCAGCTTCAGCATCAGTCCTTCTTATGAATATTCAGAAATTCAGGACTGATTTCCTTTAGGATGGACTGGTTGGATCTCCTTGTAGACCAAGGGACCTTCAAGAGTCTTCTCCAACACCACAGCTCAGAAGCATCAGTTCTTCAGCACTCAGTTTTCTTTATAGTCCAACTCTCACATCCATACATGACTACTGGAAAAACCATAGCTTTGTCTATACAGAGCTTGCTGGCAAAGTAATGTTTCTGCATTTTTTTTTGTTTTTATTTTTTTTATTTTTTAATACTTTATTCTACGTTACAATACTGTATTTGTTTTGCCATACATTGACATGAATCAGCTACAGATGTACACGATCTCCCAATGTCAAAGCCCCCTCCCTCCTCCCACCTCATATCATCTCCCTGGGTCATCCCGTGCACCAGCCCCAAGCAATCTGTATCCTGCATTGAACATAGACTGGCACTTCGTTTCTTATATGATAGTATACCTATTTCAATGCCATTCTCCCAAATCATTCCACTCTCTCCCTCTCTCTCAGAGTCCAAAAGTCCATTCTATACCTCTGTGTCTCTTTTGTTGTCTCACATACAGGGTCATCATTACTATCTTTCTAAATCCCATATATATGTGTCAGTATACTGTATTGGTGTTTTTCTTTCTGGCTTACTTCACTCTGTATAATTGGCTCCAGTTTCATCCATCTCATTTAAAAAGAATAAATTTGTTTCTGCTTTTTAATATGCTGTTTATGTTGGTCATAACTTTTCTTCCAAGGAGCAAGCGTCTTTTAATTTCATGGCTGCAGTCACGATCTGCAATGGTTTTGGAGCCCCCCTCCAATGAAGTCTGCCACTGTTTCTATTATTTCCCCATCTATTTGTCATGAAATGATGGAACCAGATGCCATGATCTTAGTTTTCTGAATGTTGAGCTTTAAGCCAACTTTTTCACTCTCCTTTCATTTTCATCAAAAGGCTCTTTAGTTCTTTTCTTTTTGCCTCAAGTGTGGTGTCATCTGCATATCTAAGGTTATTGATATTTCTCCTGAAAATCTTGATTCCAGCTTGTGCATCATCCAGCTCAGCACTGTGCATGATATACTCTGCATATAAGTTAAATAAGCAGGGTGAAAATTTATAGCCTTGACGTACTCCTTTCCCGATTTGGAACCAGTCTGATGTTCCACGCCCAGTTCTAACTATTGCTTCTTGACCTGCATACAGATTTCTCAGGAGGCAGGTCAGATGGTACAATATTCCCATCGCTTTAAGAATTTTCCAGTTTTTAGTGATCCAAACAGTCAAACGTTTGGTGTAGTCAATAAAGCAGAAGTAGATGCTTTTTTGGAACTCTCTTGATTTTTCTGTGATCCAGTGGATGTTGGCAATTTGATCTGGTTTGGAGAATTTTGAGCATTGCTTTGCTAGCATGTGAGATGAGTGCAATTGTGCATAGTCTGAATATTCTTTGACCTTGGCTTTTGTTGGGATTGGAATGAAAACTGACCTTTTTCAATCCTATGGCCACTGCAGAGTTTTCCAAATTTGCTGGCATATTGAGTGCAGCACTTTCATAGGATCATCTTTTATGATTTGAAATAGCTCAAGTGAATTTCCATCAACTCGACTAGGATTGTTCATAGGAATGCTTCCAAACGCCCACTTGACTTCACACTCCAAGATGTCTGGCTCGGGGTGAGTGATCACATCATTGTGATTATCTGAGTCATTAAGCTCTCTTTTGTATAGTTCTTCTGTGTGTTCTTGCCACTTCTTCATAATATCTTCTGCTTCTATTAGGTCCATACAACTTCTGTCTTTTATTGTGCCCATTTTTGCATGAAATATTCCCTTTCAGTTCAGTTCAGTAGTTCAGTAGTGTCTGACTCTTTGCGACTCCATGAATCGCAGCACTCCAAGCCTCCCTGTCAATCACCAACTCCCTGAGTTCACTCAGACTCACATCCATCGCATCAGTGATGCCATCCAGCCATCACATTCTCTGTCGTCCCATTCTCCTCCTGCCCCCAATCACTCCCAGTATCAGAGTCTTTTCCAATGAGTCAACTTTCGCATGAGGTGGCCAAAGTACTGGAGTTTCAGCTTTAGCATCATTCCTTCCAAAGAAATCCCAGGGCTGATCTCTTTCAGAATGGACTGGTTGGATCTCCTTGCAGTTAAAGAGACTCCTAAGAGTCTTCTCCAACACCACAGATCAAAAGCATCAATTCTTTGGCACTCAGCTTTCTTAATAGTCCAACTCTCACATCCACACATGACCACTGGAAAAACCATAGCATTGACTAGATGGATCTTTGTTGGCAAAATAATGTCTCTGCTTTTCAATATGCTATCTAGGTTGGTCATAACTTTTCTTCCAAGGAGTAAGCGTCTTTTAATTTCATGGCTGTAATCACCATCTGCAGTGATTTTGGAGCCCCAAAAAATAAAGTCTGACACTGTTTCCCCATCTATTTCCCATGAAGTGATGGGACTGGATGCCATGATCTTCATTTTCTGAATGTTGAGCTTTAAGCCAACTTTTTCAGTCTCCTCTTTCACTTTCATCAAGAGGCTCTTTAGTTCTGCTTCACTTTTTGCCATAAAGGTAGTGTCATCTGCATATCTGAGGTTATTGATATTTCTCCTGGCAATCTTGATCCCAACTTGTGCTTCTTCCAGCCCAGCATTTCTCATGATTTACTCTGCATATAAGTTGAATAATCAGGGAGACAATATGCAGCCTTGATGTACTCATTTTCTTATTGGGGACCAGTCTATTGTTTCATGTTCTGTTCTGTTTCTTCCTAACCTGCATATAGGTTTCTCAAGGAGCAGGTCAGGAGGCCTGGTATTCCCATCTGTTTCAGAATTTTCCACAGTTTATTGTGATCCACACAGTCAAAGGCTTTGGCATAGTCAATAAAGCAGAAATAGATGTTTTTCCGGAACTCTCTTGCTTTTTTCTATGATCCAGTAGATGTTGGCAATTTGATCCCTGGTTCCTCTGCCTTTTCTGAAACCAGCTTGAACATCTGGATGTTCACGGTTCACGTATTGCTGAAGCCTGGCTTGGAGAATTTTAAGCATCACACTACTAGCGTGTGAGATGAGTGCAATTGTGTGGTAGTTTGAGCATTCTTTGGTCATTAAGGAACTGAAAATTCAAACTACAGTGACATATCACTGCACTCTTATTAGAATGGCCAAAGTTTTAAACATTGATCAAACCAACTGCTGGGAAGGATGTAGAGCAACAAGCATTCTCACTTACTAATGGTGGCAATACAAAATAATACAACCACTTTGGAAAGCAATTTGCCTCCAGCATGTTAGGACTTAGACTGAACATCTATTTCCCTAATTTTTCTGGCTGCAAACCAAAGGACTGGCTTCCAATCCACAAGTTTCTGAGATCTGATAGGGTCCAACATTACTTAGGCCCCTGATATGACAGAGTCAAGCAACAGTTTAAAACAGCATGCATTCTGAGCAAATGTGCAGATATCTGCCATAACTCCTCTTTCTGGTTCAAAGCACAGTGAATGGATGATACAATCCACCTCCTATCTTCTTCTGAGGAGAAAAGGAATTGAACCAAACATCGAGTGTCCAAGCATTTCTTGCTATTACTCAAAGAACTCTCTTCTATTTCACCTGTCTCAGAGAAGGCAATGGCAACTCACTCCAGTACTCTTGCTTGGAGAACCCCATGGATGGAGGAGCCTGGTGGGCTGCAGTCCATGGGGTCACTAAGAGGCGGACATGACTGAGCGACTTCAGTTTCACTTTTCACTGTCATGCATTGGAAAAGGAAATGGCAGCCCACTCCAGTGTTCTTGCCTGGAGAATCCCAGGGATGGAGGAGCTTGGTGGGCTGCCATCAATGGGGTCGCACAGAGTTGGACACGACTGATGCGACTTAGCAGCAGCAGCAGCAGAGTGCTGATGGAACTTAGCATACTCTAGCTTACAGAGACCCACTAAGAACAAAGATGGTGGTTTGGACACATAGTTTTTGTATTCAAGTAAGGTTAATTTGTTATTAGCTTAAAATAAAGTATTTAAATAAATGATATTTTATGTAAGCCCCATGATAACCACACAAAAATTACCTATAAAAGTTACACAAAAGAAGTGTAAGAAATTAAAGCCTATCAATTCAGAAAAAAAAAGAAAGGAAGGAAAGAAGTACAAAGAAACTAGCGTGACAGAAAATGGAGACAGAAAAAATATAATGTCATTAAAAAATAACAATAGTAAATCTTTCTTATTAAAATTATTAAATGAAAATAGATTAAATTCTCCAATCAAAAAGAATATATTTAATGGCTTAATGGATATAAAATAAGATCCAACTTTACACTGTCTACAGGAAGCTCACTTCCCACTGTCTACAGGAAGCCAGGAAGCTCACTTTAGATACTCATAGACTGAAAGTGAAGGGATAAAAAACATAGTTCACACAAATGATAATCAAAAGAGAGCAGGGTTAGCTAGACTTACATCACACAAAATAGACCTTAGGTCAAAAACTGTCTCTAGAAACAAAGATAGCCATTATATAAGGGTAAGTGGGTCAATTCACCAGGAAGATATAATAATTATAAATGTATATGCATCCAACATTACATCACCTAAATATATAAAGCAAAAATTGACATGTCTGAAAGGACAAACCGACAGCAATATAATAATAGTAGGACACTTTACTACTCTCACTTTTAATAATGTATAAAACATCTAGATAGAAAACCAATAAAGAAACAACTGACTTATATAACACTATAGATCCAATAAATCTAACAGACATAGACAGAATTTTCACTCAACAGTGGAAAAAAACACATTCTTCTCAACAGTACATTACATGGAATATTTTCCAGGATTAATCATATACTAAGTCACAAAACAAGTTTTAACAAATTTCAGTTCAGTTGAGTTCAGTTGCTCAGTCGTGTCCAACTCTTTGTGACCCCTTGAATTGCAGCACGCCATGCCTCCCTGTCCATCACCAACTCCCAGAGTTCACACAAACTCATGTCTATCGAGTTGCTGATGCCATCCAGCAATCTAATTCTCTATCGTCCCTTTCTCTATCTACCCCCAATCACTCCCAGAATCAGGGTCTTTTCCAGTGAGTCAACTTTTTGCATGAGATGGCCAAGTACTGGAGTTTCAGCTTTTGCATCAGTCCTTCCAATAAACACCCAGGGTTGATCTCCTTCAGAATGGACTGGTTGGATCACCTTGCAGTCCAAAGGATTCTCAAGAGTCTTCTCCAACACCACAGTTCAAAAGCATCAATTCTTCAGCACTCAGTTTTCTTCACAGTCCAACTCTCACATCCATACATGACTACTAGAAAAACCATAGCCGTGACTAGATGGACCTTTGTTGGCAAAGTAATGTCTCTGCTTCGAATATGCTATCTAGGTTGGTCATAACTTTCCTTCCAAGAAGTAAGCGTCTTTTAATTTCATGGCTGCAATCACCATCTGCAGTGATTTTGGAGGCCCTCTCCTCCCCACCAAAAAAAAAAAAAAAGTCTGACACTGTTTCCACTGTTTCCCCATCTATTTCCCATGAAGTGATGGGACCAGATCCCATGATCTTCGTTTTCTGAATACTGAGCTTTAAGCCAACTTCTTCACTGTCCTCATTCACTTTCATCAAGAGACTTTTTAGTTCCTCTTCACTTTCTGCCATAAGGGTGGTGTCATCTGCATATCTTAGGTTATTGATATTTCTCCTGGCAATCTTGATCCCAACTTGTGCTTCTGGCCCCGTGTTTCTCATGATGTACTCTGCATATAAGTTAAATGAGCAGGGTGACAATATACAGCATTGATGTACTCATTTTCCTTTTGGGAACTAGTCTGTTGTTCCATGTCCAGTTCTAACTGTTGCTTCCTGACCTGCATATAGGTTTCTCAAGAGGCAGGTCAGGTGGTCTGGTATTGCCATCTCTTTCAGAATTTTCCACAGTTTATTGTGATCCACACAGTCAAAGGCTTTGGCATAGTCAATAAAGCAGAAATAGATGTTTTTCTGGAACTCTCTTCCTGTTTCCATGATCCAGTGGATGTTGGCAATTTAATCTCTGGTTCCTCTTCCTTTCCTTTTCTTTTCTTGTTTTTTTATTTATAGCCCACATTTTATTTTCTTATACAAATTTATTCATTTTAATTGGAGATTAATTACTTTAAAATATTGTATTGGTTTTGCCATACATCAACATGAATCCTCCACCACAGGTATACACGTGTTCCTCATCCTGAACCCCCCTCCAATAAAGCAAAAATAGATGTTTTTCTGGAACTCTCTTGCTTTTTTGATGATCCAGCAGATGTTGGCAATTTGATCTCTGGTTCCTCTGCCTTTTCTAAAACCAGCTTGAACATCTGGAAGTTCACGGTTCACATATTGCTGAAGCCTGGCTTGGAGAATTTTGAGCATTACTTTACTAGCATGTGAGATAAGTGCAATTGTGTGGTAGTTTGAGCATTCTTGAGCTTCCCTGGTGGTGCAGAGGTCAAAGTGTCTGCCTGCAATGTGGGAGACCTGGGTTTGATCCCTGGGTTGGGAAGATCCCCTGGAGAAGGAAACAGCAACCCACTCCATTATTCTTGCCTGGAGAATCCCATGGACAGAGGAGCTTGGTGGGCTACAGTCCATGGGTCGCAAAGAGTCGGACACGACTGAGCCACTTCACTTTGAGCGTTCTTTGGCATTGCCTTTCTTTGGGATTGGAATGAAAACTGACCTTTTCCAGTCCTGTGGCCACTGCTGAATTTTCCAAATTTGCTGGCATATTGAGTGCAGCACTTTCACAGCATCATCTTCAGGATTTGAAATAGCTCAACTGGAATTCCATCACCTCCACTAGCTTTGTTCGTAGTGATGTTTTTAAGGCCCACTTGACTTAGAAAGATTAAAATAATACACAGTACCCTTTCAGACCACAGTAGAATGAAACCAGAAATTGATAACAGAAAGAAAACAGGAAAATTGACCAATATATTGACAATACATGATACATTATTGAACAACCATTTAGTTAAAGAGAAATCAAAAGGGAATTGTAAAACTACCTTGATAAAAATAAAAACAAAACACAACATGCCAAAACTTATGAAAGGTAGTAAAAGCAGTGGTAAAAGAGAAGCTCATGGTAATAAACACATTAAAAAAAAAGAAAAATATCAAATAAAAAACTGACCTTTATACCTCGTGAATTTAGAAAAAGAGCAAACTAATCTCAAGGTTTGCAAAAGGAAGGAAACAATAAAGATTAGAATAGAAATAAAGATAAGAAAAGCAATAAGAATCAGTCTATAAAACTGAGAGCTGGTGTTCTGAAAAGATAAACAAAATCAACAAACTCATACCTAGATTACCTAAGGGAAAACTAGAAGATGCAAATAAATAAAATTAGAAATGGAAGAAGATATATGACATTGGCTTATTTTTTTCCTCATAAAAAAAGATCACAAGAAACTATTATAAATTTTGTATGTCAATAAATTGGAAAACCTAGAAGAAATGGATAAATTTCTAGAATACAATCCCCCAGGAGAAAACATGAAAAAATGGAAATACAAAATATGTCAATAAAAATTAGGAGATTAACACAGTAATCGAAAACCTCCCAACAAAGAAAAACCTAGGTCCAGATAGTTTCACAGGTGAATTCTACCAAACACTTGAAGAAGAATTAATATCAATTCTTAATTTCTTCCAAAATAGAAGAAAGCACTTTTAAACACATCACCTTGGTGTCAAAACCAGACAGACATCAGAAGAAAAATGCAGGTCAATATCTCTAATAAACATAGATGCAAAAATGTTCAATAAAGTACTAACAAAATGAATTTGACAGTGAATTATAAGGATTAAACACCATGATGAAATGGGATTTACACTTTATATGCAAAGATGATCAACATATACAAATTAATGTGATCTGTGGTATGATCTCCTAGTAATGCTGAAGACATGGGTCATGTGTGGTTTATTTACACGCCTAGTTGATTTTACTGCTTTGTTAGAGGCTAAATGAAAACTTTTAGATGCACATGGCTATAAATATACTAGTTCTATGATCCTTTTCAGGTTTATATTTATAATTAATTCACAATATAATTAACTAGTAAAAAGATATCTTCTGTGAAATATATTTTCAATGATGTACCAAACAAGATAATAGAACATTTCTATTTCAAGAAATAGTTCTTGAAATGTGTTCTGCATATGTGTGGTTTCACCTCACTCTAAAGAAAATATATGCTAGCACATATTCTTTTTTCTCAGTTTTATTAAGATACAACTTATAAACATTCACCCTTATGGCTTTAGTATGCTCACATGTACATGATAAGTCACTTCTGCTGCTGCTGCTAAGTCGCTTTAATCGTGTTTGACACTGTGCGACGCCACAGATGGCAGCCCACCAGGCTCCATCGTCCCTGGGATTCTCCAGGCAAGAACAGTGGAGTGAGTTGCCATTTCCTTCTGCAATGCATGAAAGTGAAAAGTGAAAGTGAAGTCGCTCAGTCGTGTCCGACTCTTTGCAACCTCATGAATCGCAGCATGCCAGGCCTCCCTGTCTATCACCATCTCCCGGAGTTCACTCAAACTCATGTCCATCAAGTCGGTGATGCCATCCAGCCATCTCATCCTCTGTCGTCCCTTCTCTTCCTGCCCTCTATTCCTCCCAGCATCAGTGTTTTCCATAAGTCAACTCTTCACATGAGGTGGCCAAAGTACTTAGGCAACAAATATTTATTGAATGGCTCTAATACGAGAATAATAACAATAAACATTTTATGAAACATGGTTATTTCTCTTTGAAGAACTAATTATATATAGGCATATGAGGAGAAGAAAGATAATTGTACCAAATATTTTGGAATTAGAGTGTCTGTTTAAAGGAAAAAGTGTATGAATAATCATGAAATAAGCAGTTTGGGAAAATGTGACTAAAATTCATCCCTATACTTTTTTTAAAAGATATTTATTTATTAATTTTGGGTATGCTAGGTCTTCATTTCTTTGACTAGGCTTTCTCTAGTTGCAGTGAGTGGGGGACACTGTTCATTGTGGTGCATGGGTTTCTCATTGAGGTGGCTTCTCTTGTTGCAGAGAACAGGCTCTAAGCATGTGGGCTTCAGTAGTTGCAGCACTTGGGCTCAGTAGTTGTGGCACTGGGGCTTAGCTGCTCCATAGCATGTGTAATCTTCCTGGACCAGGGATCGACCCCTGCATTTACAGACTGATTCTTATCCACTGCATAACCAGGGAAGTTCCATCTCTATACTCTTAAAATAGCATTTATTCATAATGCATTTTTAAATGAATGGTATGCAATTCTTCTTGTATGACGAGTATGGATGGATACTAGCTAAACATGAATTTTATAAACTCATGTGTGTGTGTATATTACACATATATAATTCACACATATGTATAATACCAATTATATGAATAATTTAAATCATTATTTAGAAAACATACAACTGAATATTAGAACTTAAAAAAAATTCACTTTTTAAATTTCAGTTTGTGTGACTGGCTTCTTTAACTTAGCATAAAGTTTTAAAATTTCATCCATGTTTTTATATATATATATATATAAGCACTTTATTCACTTTTATTGCCAAGCAGTACTCTATTGAATGTATATATCATATTTTTTAATACATTCATCAGTTAGTGGACATTTGGCTTGTTTCTGTTTTCTAACTACTATGAATAGGGTTGCTGTGAACACTGGTGCACAAGTTTTTGTGTGCACGTGTTTTTAATTTTCTTGGTTTGATACCTAATAGTGGAATTGCTGGATCATAAATTATTTCTAGATTTAACAATTTGAGGAACTGCCAAACTATTTTCCAAAGTGGTTGTGCCATTTTATATTCCCATCAGCAGTGTAGAAGCGTTTTAATTTCTCCACATCCACATCAACAATTGCTATTGTGAACCTTTCTGATTATAGCTAATCAAAAAGTGAGTATGATGTGATATCTCATTGCAATTTGGATTTGCATTTCCCTGATGACTAAGGGTGTTGAACATCTTTTCATGTGCTTGTTAGACATTTGTATACCTCTTCTGTAAAAATGTTAATTTAGGTACTTTTCTCCTTGAAAAGACCAGGTTGTCTATTGAATTGTAAGAGTTCTTTACATATTCTAGATACAAAGTCCCTTTTTAAGATATACAATTTGCAAAAATTTTCTCTCCCAGTCTCTCTAGAATATATATATATGTGTGTGTGTGTGTGCGTGTTTATGTATGTGTGTGTGTGTATATATATATATATAATTTTTTTTCTTTTCACATTCTCAGTGGTGTCCTTTGAAGAATGAAATTTTATAATTTTGATAAATCCAACTTAATTTTCTCTTTTTATGCCTACACTTTTGGTATTATATCTGGGAAATATATATAGGAAATACAGGATACCTAAACTCACAGTCTCGAAGATTTGCCCTGTGCACATCCTTTATAATCATTTCTCTCCTGCTTTATATATATTTTTGATATTATGCAGTGTCTAACAATATAGTTTTTAGAGGAAATTTACCAGCAGCTTGAGCTTTCTGTGTAAATACTTAGTAGCTAGCTTTACACAGTTATTAGCAAGTCTTTTCCTTTGTTTCCTATGATAAATACATCTTTGAATGATGCTTCTTTGTTTTGGTCTCTTCTCAAATTTAAGCAGCCCATGGGGTTGCAAAGAGTGAGACATGACAGTGGCTGAATAACAACTTTAAGAGAAAAAAGTCATCAGTTTTATTTCACAAGTAATTACTTTGTACTTATTTTAGAAAAACTCTATTCACATTGAATGTATTCTGGATATGGCACAAAATCATCAATAAAATCAATTCATTATTTTCCTAATTCTCATAATGTACAACATGCTAGGAATTTGTAGTTCCTGGATATATTTTTCTTTTTTTTAAAAGCTACTTATGCAAAATTATTGCATTCCCAGATGCATATATCTAAATGCATGATGATAAATAGTCTACACTTGTTCAAAAAGTATACTAAAAAAACTGGTACTCTTTTCTTTTCTAGATATCTTACCTACTTCACTTCTGTCCATAAGAAAACAGTTGTTTACACTATTTTTTCTAATTCTTCAAGAATTATTAATGTGCATTTTATTAAATATGTGATACATGAATCTATTCCTATAAGAAAAAAATTCAACTGATACAGAAATAGAGAAAAATATAAAGTCTATGTTCACTATCCATATTTACATTTTTATGGCTTCTGGTTTTTAAGTTATTTATTGTAGTACCTAGACTATCTTAAAAACTATTATATATTTTTGACAAATTCTTCTACCAATGATTATTTTTTGTTAAAGATCTGAGGCAACCTAATTAGTAACAATAAAATGCAAATTTAATAAATCTAAAGACAAAATGCAAATACTGGAAAATATACTAAGAAAGAGAAAATGAAAATTTCTTTGATGTGCACACATAAGCTCTAATTATACAAATTTTATTAAGAATATAATGAGATTCCTGTAAAAATATTAATCTAAGATCTCAAATTTGTGATTATGTGAACAAAATTATTTTCTCATATTTTTACTCTGAAACTTCCAACTAACCTTGAGATAACTGGAAGAAAGATTACTCCATGCTTACCCTGAGCAGTTTCATCTGTTAATCACCTGTACATAAGATTCCAAAATATTTGTAGACAGTTCAGACCTCTCATCAAAGCTCCAATATGCAACTGAATGCCCCCAAAATGTCTCATACTAGGCACATCCAAAATTGAACTCATCAACTCACATCCTCCTTCACTCCACTATATAACTGTCTCTGAGCACATTTGATTATGAAAAACAGAAATTACTCAAGGTTGATCAACTTAAAAAAAAATCTCAGAAAGCTCAACTGTTACAGGGTATAATAGTTATGGGATTTGGTTTCCTACTTTAACAAGCTCTTCTTTTACTCTGGATAGAAGGATACTAATTGTAAAAAGTATGGAGTTTCCCAATTGGCACTAGTGGTAGTGGTAAAGAACTCGCTTGCCAATGCAGGAGATTTAAGAGACATCAGAAGGATCCCCTGGAGGAGAGCATGGCAGCCCATTCCAGTATTTTTGCCTGGAGAACCCCATGGAGAGAGGAGTCTGGTGGGCTACAGTCCGTAGGGTCCTAAAGAGTCAGGCACAACTGAAGCGACTTAACACACACACGTATGGAGTATTTATTCCTCCCTTCCAATGAAGGAAAATTTTATTTCAAAAGACTTCAGAAGGGATGTAAAAAATTAAAAGTTATTGTGTTGTGAAGAACTGAGTCAGGCTCTTTCTCATGATTGTCAGACCCTATTTTGGGGGAGACATTTTAGAACTAAGACTTTTATGAATAAAAAGGAAAGCTATGACAAATAAGTCAATCCTAAAGGAAATCAACCCTGAATATTAATTGGAAGGACTGGTGCTGATGCTGGAGTTTAACCTCCAACACTTTGGCTACCTGATGCAAAGAGCTAATTCATGGGAAAAACCCTGATACTGGGAAAGATTGAGGGCAGGAGGAGAAGAGGATAACAGAGGATGAAATGGTTGAATGGCATCACTGACTCAATGGACATGAGTCTGAGCAAACACTAGGAAATAGTGAAGGACAGCAAAGTCTGGCATGCTGCAGTCAGTAGGGTCACAAAGACTCATACTTGACTTAGTGACTGAACAAAAACAACAATAAACAAAATTCTAAAGTAAGTAGAAACAGTGGGGAAAAGGCATATTGCAGAGGCTTTGTATCCTGAAATTCAGATGCCTGGCCACATCCTTAAATTCCATAAACTATAGTCTGGAAGGTGCTGCAACTAGTGGGTTTCTATGAAGAGCACTGTGGAAGTACCCAGGATCTCTGATTAAGTGGAAAATTTACACCATCGCCATATCTTGGAGATGACTTCATCTGGCATGAGCCCTATGAAATTTTTCTTGAATTTTCTTGTCTTAATATAAATTTCTATTGATTAAAGAGTCCAAGAACCCAGGTAAGTAATAACAATACAAAATACAGGACTAGAACTTGGGAATTCCTGCCACTTTATACTACTCATAACCTCCAGGTTTTAGATTGCAGACTATATGTGTGGTCTAAATATTTAAAAATCAGAATATTTTGTCTTAAAAACTTGGAATTGAGTAGAAGGGAATGCTCTAATGTTTGCCAGAGTATCTCTCTCTCTTTCTATTGTCTTCCTAACACTGAGGCTAAGTAACACTGATGTTACTAGTATTATTTTCTTTGTATCCTTTTTTTTTTTCAAAATAGAAAATAAAAGGTAGACCAAAAAAAAAAAAAAAACTATGTATTTCTTGCCTATCTTATGATTCACTCATTTACACTAGTAGATTATGAGTAATTTTTTGCCAATATATCTGACAACTAAGATGAAAAAAGTCAATAATACTATAAGTCAACATATGCATCCCTGAAAAGCAATACACCATGAAATCATATAATAAAAACTGCAGATTTTATGGGGAAAATGAGATTGGGGTGTAGAACCCAAACACTTCATCAGTGACACATTACAAAAATATAGGAACTTGATAAAATTGGTAGTACACTTTTATGCATGTTAAACTATTAAGAAATATATATATATACTACAAACAATACATAGGGAAGTCATCTGAAGTTTGCTTATGAAAGTGGATATAGCAAGAGTTGCAGCTCATGAGTCACTGGAAAGTAATTTTAAACAAAATTTGCAGTGTCACAGCCTTGAATCCTAGGTCATTATTCTTTCTTTAAATGGCCATTCAAGAGATGCAGATAACTGTTTCATTAAAATTGAAAATGTAAACCAATGTAATCCTTTTTCTTCAATTAACATGTGCTTCACTGCTAGAAACTCTTTTGCAAGTTTTAGATCTGTAATCATATCTTTACCTAAGGCTGAAAGCTTTGGAAATTACAACAGTGTCTTAAACCATCAAACCATCATCTCAGTAACTGTGAAATGTTTACTTATTCTTTATTTCTTCTATGTCCTTGGTGATTGTATTAACTGTGTTAAAAGTTTCTTGCAATTTCTCCATTCTATTTTTAAGTGTTCAGAGCATCTTTACTATTATTATTCTGAATTATCTTTCAGGTAGATTGCTTATTTCCTCTTCATTTATCTGGTATTGTGAGTTTCTATCTTGTTCTTTCATTTCTGATGTATTTCTTTGTCTTTTCTTTGCTTTTTTTTTTTTTTTTTAAATCTTGCTCCACTTTAGGTTTCCTTTTCCTGGGCTTTAGGATTGTATTCCTCCTTACTTTTGGTTTTTGCCCTTGGAGAAAAATGTTTGTTGAGTGGTTTGTGTTGACTTTTTGTTAGGTGTGACTTGTGCCTGTGTTCTAGTGGGAGGAGATCAAGCAGATCAAGCAGGTAGTTACAGAGGTACTGGGACATATACACACACTTCCATACACACAGTTATAACCAAAGTATTCTAAAGAAAAGAGTACAGGAAACTGACTTGATGAATAAGGGAAACCAAAGGTGATATTGACCAATTAAAAGCAGAGCTAAACTATTGCTCACTCTTGAAAACTGAGCCTGAGCAGATTGCCAACTGGGGAATATAGCAAAGAGAGCACAATAATTTAACTTACATGGTGAAGAAAGAAAGAGTTAAGAAAAAAGGGAGGAAAGAAAAAGAAGAAAGAGAATAAGGAGAGAAAAGAGAAAATGAGGGGGTGGGAAAGAGGGTTAAAAAAGAGAGAAAAGAAAAAAATAGAAAAACAAAGATAATAGATGTATGTGAAAAGGATTTATATATATTCAGGAATAGCTACAGTTGGTAAAGAACTATATGAAAGGCAGTTTCATATTAAAAATCACAAAAAAAGGTGAAAAAGATCTTAAAAAGAATGTTTTTAACAAGAAAAATAAGAGGAAAACTCCACAGCACTACAAAAGGCTAATGTGAACGTAGAAATATGTAGGGGGAATAAACAGTGTGATTTACAAGAGGAAAAAGGAAAAGGTCTCAAGATCATAGTTCTGTGTTGTGGAGTCTGCCCCCATGGATGGTGTTGGATTAGTGTACTGTGATGTTTCCCTGGTTGGGGGAGTTTGTGCTTGTGTTCTGGTTGATGGAGCTGGATCTCATCTCTCTGAAGGGCAGTGCAGTGTCCAGTAGTAGGTTTTAAGGTGTCCATGGGTTCGTTATCAAAAGGTATGCATGGCAGATACAACTGCTTGCCACTAAGCCAATAAGCAGGCCAGATTGGTGGAAAGGAAAGCTTGCTTTTTTTCAGATGACAGCAACTGGGGGAAAGGATGGCAGATACCTATCCAAAGGCTGACCCCTCCTCCTGACAAGCAGAGGGTGACAGCTTCTATAGACAAAATGAGGGGGGAGGTTACATGCAGAAACAGTATATTCATCTCTAACAGTCATCTTCAATTGGTCATCAGTGGCATTACTGGCATCATCTTGGTTATTTTAGGTACAGTTAATGTTCAGTTCCAGGATGCACTTGTTCCCATTTCTTTGAGGTCAATTCTCATAACTGTGGCAGCTCAAGTCTTGGGAAGAATCTGGTCATCACGTAGTTAACTTTTCCACCTGAGGTTTTAGTATATATAAGACAGGATGTGGCTCAGAATCTATAGTCCTTGAGAAAGAACTAAAGGTCCTTGTCTATGCTTAATGACTAGGTTAATGTTATTATTATGTAGTCTCCTTAGACTGTTTTCCTTTGTTTCAGCATTTCTCACTTTTTTCTGATTAAGCTTATTCTTTGATTAAAGTTTTCCACAGGCAAAAGGCAAGCAGAAGACATTGGGGGTAGCGGGCAAGGGCCATACAGTCCTACTCTGTTTCAATCCTCCCCTTTTCTTTAATACTCCTCAATCTCGAGGAGGGACAGGTACAGAACAAGAAAGACAACAAACTTTCATAGTACCTGGACAAACATTTGAAAATTTCTAAACATATTACAATGAGGATTATAATAAAAATATACCTTTGTACTATTTTTTGTCTTAATGATTAAAGCAGATGTACAACACATGTTTAACAGGCCACAAGTAGGCTATTTTAGTTAGCCTAAAGTTCAAATTAAAAAAAAAAAGTTTAAATCATGTATAGGGAAGAATGACTTCTGCACACCTCAATATGTGAATATTTCTTCTATCATTTTCCCCTTTTAAGTTGTAACTCTTTCTGTAGAGAGCATTGATAATCAATATATTTTTTTCAACGTTTCCAGAGTGGTTCATTTGCCTGTTCTCAATCCATCCATGTCCCTCGGTGCCAGGCCTCCTTTTTATTGATATATTTGCCTAATTGTCCATGTTCAGAGAAAACTAATCAGATATCATGAACAGGTTCAGTGGTTAATAAGGATATGCTTTATAGGCCATACATCTTCTCATTTATACCCAACTGTCACACAAACATTGTACATATGCTTTATAGTATACTTCAAGCCAGCAATGCTACACATCATGAGCAGCTAGCTATACCTTGTGACACCTTTATTGGAAAAATTTTCCATCCTGAACATTGGAGTCAGAAGTATGATTAGAAACAAAACAATTACTTTCCATTAGAAGTCTCTGTTTAAAAATTACATCAATATTCCAGGAGAACTTTGCTTTCTTACCAGAGAGAAAATCCAACTTCAGTCTTACATCAGTTTACTGTTAATAAAATTCATATACCTAATTAAATTTAGTCTAATGTTAAACATGACAATGTACACAATTATTTTTCAAAATCCCTTTTTCACAAACCTTTTGTCACTTTCTAGACCCAAACAAATTTATACTGTATTTCTTCATCAAGGAAAAAGTAACTGTAGAACAAAACTATTATCATTTTTCCTCAACAAATATATCTCCATTCTTTATAACTTCTCTTTGTTGACAACATATATCCTACTTGCTTTACATACCAAAATGTTTTGCTTATCATTTTTACATATCACAATTTTTAACCCTTGAAAGCATTAACAAAACAAAGAAATAAGCTCTTGAAATGTTACACCAGCATTTCCTGATTAGCAGTCTTATGAACATATTTCATAACCTCAAAAAAAACATTTTTTTCATAGCATAATTTTTCTTCAGTAGTGGTACAACATGTATGCTTTATAAATTCAAAATATCTTTAGTTTCCCTCTTGGTCTTACAGAGGGACCAAAGTAGATAAATTTAGATTCGTTTGATTTGTAAGTACTTATATTTTCTAAGTACTCTAATTAAATAGAGTTTCTTTACAAATTAACCTCCAAAGACATTCTCCAAAGACAAAAACACATATTGAGACAAACAAACATTCAGACAGAGATCTCATCATTTCATCTTTTTACATTTCATGAATTAGGCATTGCAATTACACTTATCAGTTTATGGATAATAATCAGAATAGTCAAATTACACACTCAATTTTAAAAGTCTTCCCTTCTGCTTTTTTTCCCTTAGCTTAACATTTTACAGTTAAACAAAGGGTGGAGTTTCAGGCTATGTGGACTGTGGTTGTATTTCAACAACATGGTAAGCATTAACTTCAAGTTTTTTCCTAGATATATTTTTTTTTCTCAGAACCTGAAAAAAGTATTTTATCAAGTTAGCTTTCCCTAACTGTATATGCAAAAAGAATTGGTCTTTTGAGTTTCAAGAGTTTGATGAATTTCAAGAGTTTCATCTTAGCCAATTTTCTCTGGAGTCTAAAAAATTCTGTAGACATACATTGTCAAAAAAAACAACAACTTTCTTTTTCAGTCATAAATTCACAGCTAAATTTTTCTTAATGAATTGAACCTGAATTTCCCATTTTACATAAGGCAATAAGAGTACCAGTCATACAAATAGAATACACACCTACACACCAAACAACGGATCTGTTATAAACCTTCTCCAAGGGTGACCAGTACGGAGTCCCAAACACTTCCCCAACACAAATAGCCCTCAGTGTTAGTCAAATGTCAGAACCAATTAGCAAAATACCCAAATGACACTCGGTGCTCACAAACAGTCTTCAAGAATGGCCATACATCAGGACTAATTGGCAAAAAAATAACCAAATAGCAGTCAGTGCTCATAAATGATCCTCAACTTCAGACACATGTCAGAACCAACTGGCAAAATGCCCAAACAGCACCTCATGTCTTAAACAGTTCTCAATATCAGACACACATCAGAACCAACAGACAAGAAGAATGCCCAAATAGCACTAGTGCTCACAGTCCTTAACAGTAGTCAAAACCAATTGGCAAGAATGCCCAAATAGCTCTCACAAATGGGAAGGTTGCCGTGTGCACACTAGTAGACTTACCCAGTCTTGGAGCTCATCAACTCATCCCAAATGCAAGTTTCCATTCCACCAAGAAAAGCATAAGTTGGCAGCTAGTGCTGAGCAAGGGAGAAACAAGGAGGATCCTAAAAACACATAGTTTTGGCAGCTGCTAAGAAAGTCCCCCATATCACTACTAGGGCTAGCTAACCATGAGGTAGCTAATACACTGTCATGGCCACAGCTCTCCCCTGGAAGACCCAGGAGAGCCAGGTGCCATAAGCAAAGAAGTTAGCAGTAGCCAGCTATAGCTAGCAGTAGCAGCACCACATTGGGCACTAAAATCTGTTACTGAGAGGTATGGGTGTGGGGGAGTCCGGTTGCTTGTGGCTCAAAAGCCAGAAAACAGGCCAACTTGGTGGAAAGGAAATTTTGCTTTATTTCAGATGCCGGCAACTGGCGGGGAGGGCAGCAGATATCTGTCCAAAGACCAACACTCTTCACCCCCTGCAACAAGCGAGGGGTGAGAGTTCTCATAAACAAACTGAGGGATGGATTACATGCAGAAACAGTAGTCATCTCTAACAGTCATCTTCAATTGGTCATCAGTGGTATTACTAGCATCATCTTGGTTATTTTAGGTACAGTTAATGTTCATTTCTGGGGTGCACTTGTCCCCATTTCTTTGAGGTCAATTCTCATAGCTGTGGAATCTCAAGTCTTGGGTACAGTCTGATCATCATGTAGTTAACTTTTCCACCTAGGGTTTTAGTATCTATAAGACAGCTCACAGGATATGGCTCAGGATATTAACTATAGCTCTGGAGAAAGAACTAAAAGTCCTTGACTATGCTTAATGACTATGTTATTATTATTTAGTCTCCTTAGACTGTTTTCCTTTGTTTCAGCATCTCTCAATTTTCTGATTAAACTTATTCTTTGATTAAAGTTTTCCACAGGCAAAAGGCAAGCAGAAGATATGGTGGGGCGAGGGCAAGGGCTATACAGTCCTGCTGTGTTTTAAGTATGTCTTTGGGCACTCTTTCTGGCTTTGGCAGTGTTAGTCACATCTATTTCTGCAGCCACGTCAAAGTGGCCTTCTCAGCATATCTTCACTGCCACCAGTCCCCTACTTGCCCATAGAAACTTTGCTGGTACCTCTGTTCCCAGGTCCTGCTCTGCACTGAAGGCTGAAGCTTGCTAGGTAGGGGTTTATGTCGATCTTTTCTTGGCTCCCTGGCCCTGTCCTCTGTGTTGTGGACATTTGTATGGGCTTCCCTCAGCCCCCTGGGCTCTTTGTCCCTCAGTCCCCTGGGCCCTCCTTGTCAAAGGGCTTGGGTATTATTCTTTTGGCTCCCCTGAACTGCCCTCTGTGACATGGGGCTTCTGTGGGCTCCTCTGGTTCCCCGTGCCTGCCATCTGGTTGGGGCCACAATCCATGAGCTGTCTGTGGACTGAGAAGTGCAACTTTCTCTGTTTTCTGTCTAAGTTCCAGCTTTGCCTGGCTTTCTGACATTCCGCAGCTCCCCCTTGGGCCCACCTGTGAGGAAGCTTCCCAGTGCATGGGAACTCTTCCTGCTTCATGACTCCCTCCCTCCCTCAGGATGCAAGTTCCCATCCAGAAGTGCTCAGTCTTTTTACTTTTTATGTCTCCATCCTCTCTTCTGCCTCATTCCAAGGAGCTTAGCCTGCCCCTCTGGAGGCCTGGGGTCTTCTGCTGTCACCTAGAGGTTGTGTTGTAGGAGTTGTCCATATCTTGATGAGTTTTTGATGTATTTGTGGGGAGGCTGGTGATCTCCCCATCTTACTCCTCAGCCATCTTCTTCCTCCTCCCATCATACCATCATTAAAGGGGCCAAGCCACTTTCATAGGATTTAATAATTCTCATTTAAAGCTTTTGTGCATAGATAGTGACTTCTTAGCACTTCCCAGGTGGTGCTAGTAGGTTACCTGCCAATGCAGGAAGCATAAGAAACCCAGGTTCGATCCCTGGGTCGGGAATATCCCCTGGAGGAGAATCCTGGAGATTCTCATGGATTCTCATGGAATACCTGGAGAATCTGTGGACAGAGGAGTCTGGCAGGTACAGTCCATAGGGTCGCAAAGAGTCAGACAAGACTGAAGTGGCTTAGCTCACATGCAGGCAGTGACTTCTCAGTGCTTGTGAGAGAGGTTATTCCTGTGTAGTTAGTCCACAGAATCATCAATCTTTTCATTCCTTCTATTACCTTAGGTCTCATGACTGATTTTGTATTTCCTGAAGTTTTTCTAGGTGTAGATGTTTATTTTCACAGTACTGTCTCAGATGGTCCAAAAATGAAGATTTCTTTATACCTACTGCTCAGGAATTATTACATATTCTCTCGCTTCTTTCAAAATGCTTGGTTACTTCAAACTTTGAGTTGGTGGCCATTTTCTGCATTCACATCATGTTTCTTATAAATGAAATAGTATATGAATGCACATGAAATTTATGTAATTTTCAAATTATTTTCTAACATATCCATCATATTGTAACAAATTCACCTTTTTAAAACAAGTGTTATTGTAGAACTGTCTGTGCACAACTCAGCAAAGCAGCCACTTTGAGAAAACTTGAGAGCATATTAAATAATTGGATTTATAATTAAAAACTTTATTACAAAGAAATCTCCAGGCCTAGGTGGCTTCATTGGTGAAACCTGTTAGACATCTAAGGAAGTAAGAATGCCAGTCTTAAACAAATTCTTCCATAAAATAAAGGAAACAATTCACAACTTGTTCTATGAAGCTAGCAAAACACTGATACAAAAGTCTTAAAAGAAAATTACAAACCAATAATCATCATGTACAAAGATGTAAAAATCCTAAAGAAAATATTAGCAAATGGAAACAAGCAATATATAAGAAGGATAACGTAATAGTCTGCTTAGGTTTCCACAAGCAAATACTATAGCCTGAATGGCTTAAACAAGAGAAATACATTTTCTAACAATTCTGGAGGCTAGAAGTCTCAGGTCAGTGTCCAGTGAGGTTGGTTTCTGGACACCACTGAAGGGATAAAATGGTGAGCCACCATGTGGCAGAAAATATTAAAAACACCTATTACTGGCAAAGTGCTTGTATACAGTCTTATGAAGAACATCTATAAATAAGTAAGAAAAATGGACAACAGAATAGAAAAAAAATTGATTATGTTTAAATAAGCACTATATGAAAGATAATATTAAAATGACCAATTGAAATATAAAATGGTGATCAATTTCATAAGGCATTAGAGAAATGCACCTTGAATGAGATATCACTAAACACCTATCAAAATGGTTATAGTGAAAAAGACAATGCTAATTGTTGATGAAGTTGAGCAACTGGAACCTTCAAACACTATTGATCAAACTGTAAACTGGTATAATCACTTTGGAAAAATTTTTTACTACATCTACTAAAGTCCTGGTGCACACAAGATTTTGTTTGAACCCTCTGAGCCTCCTCTGGTGGGTATGGGAATTGATTCTACATGCGATTTTGCCCCTCCTACCATCTTGCTGGATCTTCCCCTTTGCCCTTGGACATGGAGTATCTTTTTTGTTTTGTTTTGTTTTGTTTTGTTTTGTTTTGCTGAGATCCAACATTCTCCTGTTGATGGTTGTTCAGCAGTGAGTTGTAATTTTGGACTTCTTTCAGGAGAAAATGAGCACATGTTCTTAAACTTTGCCATCTTGTGTCTTGCACATCAGGATTCAGAGACCCCACAGAGACTGAACCAGACCTGTGTTTGAGTCTCTTACAGAGGTACAGGTCAGCAGTGGTCTATCAAAGGGGCAGGGGCTTTGGATGAAACACACCTGGGTCACACAGACTGTGGCATAAGCCCTTTTGAAGGAGATCACCATGAATCCTACCATACAGGCACTGAGCAGACGACCCACAAACTGTAGAACAATTATACCAAATAAATTCTCGCACTGTTAAGAAAGTTATAGAACCCACAACAGATTTCCCAACCTGGTGATCTGGCAAAGGGACTGAGAACTCCTAGGGAATTTGACTTTGGAGGCCAGTGAGATTTGATTACAGAACTTACACAGGTGGGGGAAACAGACGTTTGCAAGGCACAAACAAAACCTTGTGTACATTAGGACCCAGGGGAAAGAAGCAGTGACCCCACAAGAGACTGACCTAGACTTGCCTATGAGTGTCCAGGAGTCTCCTGCAGAAGTGTAGGTCGGCGGCGGCCTGCCGCAGGGTCGGAGGCACTGAGTGTGGCAGCACATGCATAGGATCTTTTGAATGAGATCTCCATTATCTTCATTACCTCCACCACAGTTTGGTCTCAAGTCAAACAGGGAGGGAGCACATCACTACCCATCAACAGAAAATTGGATTAAAGATTTACTGAGCATCAGTTCAGTAAGTTCAGTCACTCAGTCGTGTCAGACTCCTTGCGACCCCATGAACCGCAGCACGCCAGGCCAACCTGTCCATGACCAACTCGCAGAGTTCACTCAGACTCGTGTGCATCGAGTCAGTGATGCCATACAGGCATCTCATCCTCTGTCATCCCCTTCTTCTTCTGTCCCCAATCCCTCCCAGGATCAAAGTCTTCTCCAAGGAGTCAACCCTTCCCATGAGGTGGCCAAAGTACTGGAGTTTCAGCTTTAGCATCATTTCTTCCAAAGAAATCCCAAGGTTGATCTCCCTCACAATGGACTGGTTGGATCTCCTTGCAGTCCAAGAGACTCTCAAGAGTCTTCTCCAACACCAACGTTCAAAAGCTTCAATTCTTCGGTGCTCAGCCTTCTTCACAGTCCAGCTCTCACATCCATACATGAGCACCAGGAAACCATAGCCTTGACTAGATGGACTTTAACGGCAAAGCAATGTCTCTGTTTTTGAATATATATCTATGTTGGTCATAAATTTTCTTCTAAAAAGTAAGCATCTTTTAATTTCATGGCTGCAGTCACCATCTGCAGTGATTTTGGAGATGAAAAAAATAAAGTCTGACACTGTTTCNACTGGTTGGATCTCCTTGCAGTCCAAGAGACTCTCAAGAGTCTTCTCCAACACCAACGTTCAAAAGCTTCAATTCTTCGGTGCTCAGCCTTCTTCACAGTCCAGCTCTCACATCCATACATGAGCACCAGGAAACCATAGCCTTGACTAGATGGACTTTAACGGCAAAGCAATGTCTCTGTTTTTGAATATATATCTATGTTGGTCATAAATTTTCTTCTAAAAAGTAAGCATCTTTTAATTTCATGGCTGCAGTCACCATCTGCAGTGATTTTGGAGATGAAAAAAATAAAGTCTGACACTGTTTCCACTGTTTCCCCATCTATTTCCCATGAAGTGATGGGACCAGATGCCATGATCTTCATTTTCTGAATGTTGAGCTTTAAGCTAACTTTTTCACTATCCTCTTTTACTTTCATCAAGAGGCTTTTTAGTTCCTCTTCACTTTCTGCCATAAGGGTGGTGTCATCTCCATATGTGAGGTTATTGATATTTCTCCCGGCATTCTTCATTCCAGCTTGTGCTTCTTCCAGTCCAGAGTTTCTCATGATGTACTCTGCACATAAGCTAAATAAGCAGGGTGACAATATACAGCCTTGACATACTCCTTTTCCTATTTGGAACCAGTCTGTTGTTCTTTATCCAGTTCTAACTGTTGCTTCCTGACCTGCATACAGATTTCTCAAGAGGCAGGTCAGGTGGTCTGGTATTCCCATCTCTTTCAGAATTTTCCACAGTTTATTGTGATCCACACAGTCAAAGGCTTTGGCATAGTCAATAAAGCAGAAATAGATGTTCTTGTGGAATTCTCTTGCTTTTTCCATGAACCAGTGGATGTTGGCAATTTGATCTCTGGTTGCTCTGCCTTTTCTAAAACCAGCTTGAACATCAGGGAGTTCATGGTTCACATATTGCTGAAGCCTGGCTTGGAGAATTTTGAGCATTACTTTACTAACATGTGAGATGAGTGAAATTGTGCGGTAGTTTGACTATTCTTTTGCATTGCCTTTCTTTGGGATTGGAATGAAAAGTGGCCTTTTCCAGACCTGTGGCCACTGCTGAGTTTTCCAAATTTGCTGGCATAGGGAGTGCAACACTTTCACAGCATCCTCTTTCAGGATTTGAAACAGCTCAACCGGAATTTTATCACCTCCACTAGCTTTGTTCGTAGTGATGCTTTCTAAGGCCCACTTAACTTCACATTGCAAGATGTCTGGCTCTAGATGAGTCATCACACCATGGTGATTATCTGGGTCGTGAAGATCTTTTTTGTACAGTTCTTCTGTGTATTTTTGCCATCTCTTTTTAATATCTTCTGCTTCTGTTAGGTCCATAGCATTTCTGTCCTTTATCGAGCCCAGCTATGCATGAAATATTCCCTTGATATCTCTCATTTTCTTGAAGAGATCTCTAGTCTTTCCCATTATTTTCTTTTTTTTATTTCTTTGCATTGATAGCTGAGCAATGCTTTCTTATCTCTTCTTGCTGTCCTTTGGAACTCTGCATTTAGAGGCTTATATCTTTCCTTTTCTCCTTGGCATTTCGCTTCTCTTCTTTTCACAGCTATTTGTAAGGCCTCCTCAGACAGCCATTTTGCTTGTTTGCATTTCTTTCCCATGGGGATGGTCTTGACCCTGTCTCCTATACAATGTCACGAACCTCATTCCATAGTTCATCAGGCACTCTATCTATCAGATCTAGGCCCTTAAATCTATTTCTCACTTGCACTGTATAATCATAAAGGATTTGATTTAGGTCATGCCTGAATGGTCTAGCAGTTTTCCCTACTTTCTTCAATTTGAGTCTACTCCTGCTTTCTTTAGGTCTCTATTTGCATGGAATATCTTTTACCAGCCCTTCACTTTCAGTCTGTATGTGTCCCCTGTTTTGAGGTGGGTCTCTTGTAGACAACATATATTGGGGTCTTGTTTTTGTATCCATTCAGCCAGTCTTTGTGTTTTGGTTGGGGCATTCAACCCATTTACGTTTAAGGTCATTATTGATAAGTACGATCCCATTGCCATTTATTTTATTGTTTGGGGTTTGAGTTTATACACATTTTGTGTTTCTTGTCTAGAGAAAATCCTTTAGCATTTGTTGGAGAACTAGTTTGGTGGTGCTAAATTCTCTCAGCTGTTGCTTGTCTGTAAAGCTTTTGATTTCTCCTTCATATTTGAATGAGATCCTTGCTGGGGACAGTAATCTGGGCTGCATGTTATTTTCTTTCATCACTTCAAGCATGTTCTGCCATTCCCTCCTGGCCTGAAAAGTTTCTATTTAAAGATCAGCTGTTATCCTTATGAGAATCCCCTTGTGTTATTGGTTGTTTTTCTCTTCCTGCTTTTAATATTTGATTTTTGTGTGTGTGTTTGATCTTTGTTAATTTGATTAATATGTGTCCTGGGGAGTTTCACCTTGGGTTTATCCTGTTTGGGCCTCTGTGGGTTTCTTGGACTCGGGTGACTATTTCCTTCCCCATTTTAAGGAAGTTTTCAACTATTATCTCCTCACGTATTTTCTCATGTTCTTTCATTTGTTTTCTTCTTCTGGGATTCCTATGATTTGAATGTTCGAGCATTTAATATTGCCCTGCAGGTCTCCACTGGAGAAGGGAATAGCGAGTCACTGCAGTATTCTTGCCTTGAGAACCCCATGAATACTATGAAAAGGCAAAATGATAGGATACCAAAACAGGAACTCCCCAGGTCATTAGGTGCCCAATATGCTACTGGAGATCAGTGGAGAAATAACTCCAGAAAGAATGAAGGGATGGAGCCAAAGCAAAAGCAATACCCAGTTGTGTACGTGATGGGTGATAGAAGCAAGATCTGATGTTGTAAAGAGCAATACTGCATAAGAACCTGGAATGTCAGGTCCATGAATCAAGGCAAATTGGAAGTGGTCAAACAAGAGATGGCAAGGGTGAACGTCGACATTCTAGGAATCAGCGAACTAAAATAGACTGGAATGGGTGAATTTAATTCAGATGACTATTATGTCTACTACTGCGAGCAGGAATCCCTCAGAAGAAATGGAGTAGCCATCATGGTCAACAAAAGAGTCCGAAATGCAGGACTTGGATGCAATCTCAAAAACGACAGAATGATCTCTGTTCATTTCCACAGCAAACCATTCAATATCACAGTTATCCAAGTCTATGTCCCAACCAATAATGCTGAAGAAGCTGAAGTTGAACTGTTTTATGAAGACCTACAAGACCTTTTGTAACTCACACCCAAAAAAGATGTCCTTTTCATTATAGGGGACCAGCATGCAAAAGTAGGAAGACAAGAAACAACTGGAACAACAGTCAAATTTGGCCTTGGAATGCAGAATGAAGTAGGGCAAAGGCTACTAGAGTTTTGCCAAGAAAATGCACTGG
>SJYB01006040.1:11078-46857 GCA_006408585.1 Antidorcas marsupialis
TGTGGCCACTGCTGAGTTTTCCAAATTTGCTGGCATACTGAGTGCAGCACTTTCACAGCATCATCTTTTAGGATTTGAAATAGCTCAGCTGGAATTCCATCACCTCCACTAGCTTTGTTCATAGTGATGCTTCCTAAGGCCCACTTAACTTTGCATTCCAGGATGTCTGGCTCTAGGTGAGTGATCACACCATCATGATTATCTGGGTCGTGAAGATATTTTTTGTACAGTTCTTCTGTGTATTCTTGCCACCTCTTCTTAATATCTTCTGCTTCTGTTAGGTCCATACCGTTTCTGTCTTTTATTGAGCCCATCTTTGCATGAAATATTCCCTTGGTGTCTCTGATTTTCTTGAAGAGATCTTTCCCATTCTGTTGTTTTCCTCTATTTCTTTGCATTGATCTCTGAGGAAGGCCCCTGGTTAGGACTCTGCAATTTCACTGCTGAGGGCGTGGGTTCAGCCTCTGGTCGGGGAACTTAATACCCTGCAAGCTGTGTGAAAAACTGGAAGTTGCGTCCGACTCTGTGACCTCGTGGACTGTGCAGTCCTGGCATTCTGCAGACCAGAGTATCGGAGTGGATAGCTGTTCCCTTCTCCAGGGGACCTTTCTCACCAAGGAATCGAATCCAGGTCTCCCACACTGCAGGTGCATTCTCTACCAGCTGAGCTATGGCCAGCTGTGCGGTGTGACAAACAGGAAGTGGAGCCGCACAGCCCTGGTCCTCCTGTGGGCAGCCTCTCGCTTAGTGCAGTGCGTGCGGGCGTGTCCGTGCTGCAGCACGCCTCAGTACTTCATTCCTTTCTAAGGCTGAACAGTGTTCCGTCATCTGAGGACCTCAGGTGACCGGCTCATCCACCTGCTGAAGGACACCTTGATTGCTTCCAGGCTTTCGCGATGATGAAATGAAACTGATGGAAACCTCCGTGTGCAGGTTTTTCTGTGGATGTGAGTTTTCAGCTTCCCTGGGTAAATTCCAAGGAGTGGGATTGCTGGGTCCTGGGATGAGAGTGTCTTCAGTGCTGTGAGCAAGCACCAAAGTGCGTTCCCGGCAGCAGTGAGGAGGCTCCCCGCTGCTCCGCACCGCGCGGGCAGCTGGTGCCCTCAGTGTGGCGGGTTCTGGCCGTGCTGAGCAGCGTGGAGGGCCTGCTCTCCCTGCGGTCCTCCGCGGGGCGTGCCCCCAGGCCGGCTCTGGGGTGGAGAAGCCCCTGAGCAGTCCCAGCTGCCTGGCAGTGTCGCTCCTCCCAGGCCCTCCGTTTATTTCTTGGCTCGCGGTTTGGGCCCCCACCGCCTTCCGAGGCAGTTTTTGAGGGTGACTGTCTTTCCGGGGGTGTTTGCTGTGGGCCCAGCCCTGGGCTGGCTGGAGGAGCGGCTCAGGCTCAGCACACAGCGCTCTGACCGCAGGAGCTGGCGTGCGGGGGCGGTCACTGGCCGGGAGGAGGCAGTGGTGGAGCCCCAGGCTGGCCCAGGCCACGGTCCTGAGCCAGCAGCTCTCCGGGCGGCCGCACACCTGGCCCCGCCCCCTGCCCCAGGCCCGGCTGGGAGGCCTGTGTCCTGTCCCCTGCTCCTGTGCCCGGAGGCTCATTGCTCTTCCCACCTCAGTTCTGGATCTGGAGGTTTCCCTCTCCGGTTTTGAATTAGGTGATATACATAGCTCACTTTTTTTTTTTTCTTTAATAATTTGGCATTTTCACCAGAAATGTCCTGAAACGTGTTAAAATGGTAACAGAGTTCATCATAATGTTGAACTATCATTTGTGAATAAATGCTCTGTAGTTGTGATACCTTATTTTAATATGTATGGTAATAACTGGGTTTGATTTGCTGCTGTTTTGTCATTTTTTTTAACGGTCCTACTCTACTGATCTTGGTTGATAGCTTTTCTTTGTGCTGCTTCTCTGGTTTTGACGGGAGAGGTATACCAGCCTGATGTAGTAATGTTTGGGGAGCTCTCCGTCACTTTCCATGTTGTGGAGTAATTTAAACAGTAGGAATGCTGTGTTTACGTGATGAATAATACACAGCAGTTGGGAAGACTGAGTGGTGCTTGTTTTTATATCAGCACAGCGGAAACCAGCTGTGTGGGTCGAATCGCAGGCCCCGTGTGGCAGCATTTCTGGGCATGCAAACCCCGAGCAGCAGCTCTCCGTTCCTGGGTGTGTGCCGTAGCCTGGAAGGGTGGTTTGTGAACTGATGGTGGGGGACTGAGTGGGACTGGACTTCCTGAACAGGCAGATGCCATCTTTGTTTGGACAGTCACCCTGTCCCAGGCCTGTGGGAGGTGGCGCTGCGCTGGGAACTTGTGTCTGGCTTCTAGCTCTTGGACTTGGGACTCCCGGTGGGTGCTGTGGGCACGGAGAACCAGAGCCCCAGGACGCTGCTGTGGGTGTGTGGTGGGCGGTAGGCAGCCTGCTGGGCTGAGCCTGGCTACTCCCGCCTGGGGCCCCGGGTGCCCTGAGTTCGTCTTGCCGGTCCCTGGCTGGAGGCACACTTTGTCCAGAGGTCTTCCTGTGTGCCAGAACAACTTGAGGTAGGTTGGCGCAGTGCTGAAAGCTGCCATGTTGGACGGGCGGATGTGCATGTGGGTCCTGTTGTTTGTGCTGTTCTGCTTTTAAAGCTCGTCCCTGTCCCCTGATTGAGGGCCACTGGGCCAGTGAAACCCTCTGGGCCGTTCTTCCATGGTTTTTGTGGGCTTTGCAGGTTTTCTGCCTCTTGGTTGGGTTTTTTGTTTTTCTTGGAGTGCTAGATAGAATGAAAGATTTTCTAACTTATTGGTATAACCTTGGTGAAGAATGATAGCTCCTTGAAAGGTCAAGCCAGCGGTCAGTGCCGTGCTGGGCGTGAGAGTGGATCCTCTCTAGGGGGCTGTGTCTTCCAGCGTCTTCCCAGATGGAATCCTGAAGACTAGTGAGCAGCCCGCAGTTTCCAGTTGAGGGAGGGATACAGGCCAGATGCACAGAGAAACAAGTGCCTGCGTGAGGGTGAAGCGCCAGCAGCAGACGCAGGTCTGCACAGACCAGATGTTTAAGAGTTGTGTCTGATATATGCAAAGATGTAAAAGATACTTGAAAGTTCCAGCAGGAACAGGCAATCTTGAAAATGCTTACCTAGGCCTGGCATTAAGTCCTGAGCGGAGCCAGGAATCTGAATCTATGTGTGAGTATTCCAGACTTGAGTGTTGGCGACGGGCCTCTTGGTTACGTCTGTCGGCTGTCTCCTGGTGTCGCGGTCTGAACTTTGCGCTGCCCAGGGCTGCCGTTCACGTCCTTCACTCGCACAGGCTGCCTGGGGCTCGGCGGGGCCTCTGGGCTGCGAGCGCGGGGCTGCAGGTGTCTGTCTGCAGCTGTCTGCCGTGTCTGTGCGCCGTTGCGCCTTCTGCAGTCACGCGAGTGTTCAGAAGTCGAGGGGCAGAGGGCCTCGCGCGCGCTCACCGTTTCTGGTGCCCTTCATTCCCTCCTGCAGCCCAGTGTCGCTCTGCTCGCGTTCCTCACCAACCGCAAGAGCCCCTGCCAGCGCTTCTCGTAGTGAAGCCCCGAGGGCAGCAGCTTCCTAACCGGTGCTTCTTTAGAGCACATGCAGTCATCATTCTCACAGAGTATTTTTTCTGGGTATCAGATAAGGGGGGACAGGTTTTTTTTTCTTTCCTCCCATTACTCTAATCATGGCTGGCTTCTATTTGTCATGAGAAGTGACTGACCTTCCATGTCATTGTTTTGTATTTAATGGACCTTTTTTCCCCCTCTGCTCTTCAGGGTTTTTCTTTATATTGGTTCAATTGTTTCCACTGACTATACCTGAGTGTGGGTTCTTTTACATATATCCTGCTGAGATTTGGGCTTCCCTTGTGGTTCAGCTGGTAAAGAATCCACCTGTAATGCAGGAGACCTAGGTTCGATCCCTGGGTTGGGAAGATCTGCTGGAGAAGGGAAAGGCTCCCTACTCTAGTATTCTGGCCTAGAGAATGCCATGGCCTGTGTATGTATCTGCGTATATAGACAGATAGATAGACAGTCAGGCCATGGGGCTGCAGAGAGTTGGGCACAACTGAGCGACTTTCAGTTCAGTTTACTTCACTTCTGCTGAGAGTTGCTGAGCTTCTTGAATCTCTGAATTTATGTCTCACTGAATCTGAAAAGTTTTCTGTTTAATTTTTCCCAAATATTTTTTTTCTATTTCATTGTTTCTTACCTCTCCTCTGGGTAGGAGTGGGAATCCAGGCCCCTTGATGGTCTGTAGCACAAGCTAGAGTCAAGATTGCCGGGAGAAATATCAATCACCTCAGATATGCAGATGATACCACCCTTACGGCAGAAAGTAAAGAATTAAAGAGCCTCTTGATGAATGTGAAAGAGGAGAGTGACAAAGCTGGCTTAAAACTCAAGATTCAAAAAATGAAGATCACGGCATCCAGTCCCATCACTTCATGGCAAATAGATGGGGAAACAGTGACAGATTTTATTTTCTTGGGCTCCAAAGTCACTGCAAGTGGTGACTGCAGCCATGAAATTAAAAGATGTTTGCTCCTTGGGAGAAAAGCAATGACAAACCTAGACAGAGTGTTAAAACTCTGTCTAGTTTTAATACTAGATGTTACCTATAGACAATACTAGAGATATTACCTACAAAGGTCCGTATAGCCAGAGCTATGATTTTTTTCAGTAGTCATGGATGGATGTGAGAGCTGGACAGAAAGAAAGGCTGAGCACTGAAAAATTGATGCTTTTGAACTGTGGTGTTGGAGAAGATTCTTGAGAGTCCCTTGGACTGTAAGGAGATCCAACCAGTCCATCCTAAAGGAAATCAGTGCTGAATATGCATTGGAAGGACTGATGCTGAAGCTCCAATACTTTGGCCACCTGATGCGAAGAACTGACTCATTTGAAAAGACCCTGATGCTGGGAAAGATTGAAGGCGGGAGGAAAAGGGCACGACATAGGATGAGATGGCTGGATGGCATCACCAACTCAGTGGACATGAGTTTGAGGAAGCTCAGGGAGTTGGTGATGGACAGGGAGGCCTGGTGTGCTGCAGTCCATGGGACTGCAAAGAGTCGGACACGACTGAGCGACTTAACAACAAAATAGATCACTGAGGCTCTGTTTCTTTCTTTTTAATTTTTACTCTTTTCTAAAGATCATTTCTACTGATCTATTTTCAAGTTTCTTTTGTTTATAATNGCGAAGAACTGACTCATTTGAAAAGACCCTGATGCTGGGAAAGATTGAAGGCGGGAGGAAAAGGGCACGACATAGGATGAGATGGCTGGATGGCATCACCAACTCAGTGGACATGAGTTTGAGGAAGCTCAGGGAGTTGGTGATGGACAGGGAGGCCTGGTGTGCTGCAGTCCATGGGACTGCAAAGAGTCGGACACGACTGAGCGACTTAACAACAAAATAGATCACTGAGGCTCTGTTTCTTTCTTTTTAATTTTTACTCTTTTCTAAAGATCATTTCTACTGATCTATTTTCAAGTTTCTTTTGTTTATAATATATATATTTTATTGAAGTATAGTTAACTTACTATGTTTCAGATGCATATGAAGTAGAAAAAAGTGAAGCAAACTAGATAAAAGTAAAAGAGCATCATACAGTTGAGCTGTTTTTAAACACGGCTGCCCCTTAGAAACATGTCTGGAGTCTGGAGGGAAAAAGCAATAGCTGAACATTTGTATTTCTCAAAAGAACTTCAAGATAGTTCTGTAACACATCTGGATTTTAAAAAGTGATAACAGGTTTTCCTGTTAGATCCTAGTTTTGGTGATATAGAGTTCTATTGTTTTTCTACTGACTAATCATGATACGTAGCTCAGACGGTAAAGCGTCTGCCTACAATGCGGGAGACCTGAGTTCAGTCTCTGGGTCGGGAAGATCCCCTGGAGAAGGAAATGGCAGCCCACTCCAGTATTCCTTCCTGGAGAATCCCATGGAGGGAAGAGCCTGGTCTGTGGGGTCACACAGAGTCGGACACGACTGAGCGACTCCACTTCACTTCACTTCAATCATGATACGATGGTATTGAGTAATAATTACATAATCACAATAGTAAAAGATGTGTATGAGTTTTCACAATCAGGTTTCACAATCAGTTCAGTTCAGTCACTCAGTCATACTCGACTCTTTGCGACCCCGTGGACTGCAGCACACCAGGCTTCCTTGTCCATCACCAAGTCCCAGAGCTTGCTGAGACTCACGTCTGTCGAGTCAGTGATGCCATCCACCCACCTCATCCTCTCATCCCACCATCAGTCTCTCCCAGCATCACGGTCTTTTCCAGTGAGTCACATCAGGTGGCCAGAGTATTGGAGCTTCCGCTTCAGCATCAGTCCTTCCAGTGAATATTCAGGACTGGTCTCCTTTAGGATGTACTGGTTGGATCTCCTTGCAGTCCAAGGGACTCTCAAGCGTCTTCTCCAACACCACAGTTCAGAAGCAGCATTCTTCGGTGCTCAGCTTTCTTCAGAGTCCAGCTCTCACATCGATACCTGACCACTGGAAAAACCATTGCTTTGACTAGATGCACCTTTGCGGCAAAGTTAATGTCTCTGCTTTCTAATATGCTGTCTAGGTTGGTCATAGCTTTTCTCAGTCAATAACCAGACAGGAAGTAAAAGATAATTACAATTGCAAGCCATAATGGGGATGTGATTAACAGTATAAAATAATCACACACAGTTTGGGGGTGAAGCCGGGTGCTGTGGTGAGTGGAGGCGCACACATGCGCACGTTCTCCCCCACCCAGCCAGTCTGTGTCTTTTGGTTGGTACATTTGATCCTTCACGTTTAAGGGGGTGACTGATGGGTGTGATCCGATTACTGCCTTCTTCCCTGTTTGGGGTTATCAGTTTCCGTGGGGCTTCTCCTTCCCTGTGCTTCCCGTCTAGAGAAGCTCCTTTGCATTTGTTGTAAAGGTGGCTGAGTGGTGCCGCACTCTCCTAACTCTCGCTTGTCTGGAAGGCTTTTGATTTCTCCATCGAATCTGAAGGAGTGTCTTGCTGGGTAGAGCATTCCTGGTTGTAGGAGCTTCCCTTTCACCGTTTGAAGTGCACCGTGCCGTTCCCTTCTGCGGTGCAGAGCTCCTCTCAGGGAGCCGGCCTGGCGGGCGCTCCCTTGCGTGCTCCTTGTCATTTCCCCGCCTTGCGTTTGGTGCGCCCCTCTGCCTTTAATTCTTGCCAGCTTGGTTGCCCCGCGTCTGGGTGTGTCCCTCTCTGAGTCTGTCCTTCCTGGGACTCTGCGCTTCCTGGACTCGGCTGACTCTTTCCTTTCCCATGTTCGGGAAGTTTTCAGCTATTATCTCCTCAAATATTTTCTCAGGCCCTTTGTCTCTCTCTTCTCCTTCTGGGACCCCTGTAATGCCAGTGTTGCTGTGTCCGATGTTGTCCCAGCAGTCTCTCAGGCTGTCTTCCTGTCTTCTTGTTCTTTTTTCTATATTCTGCCCTGTGTCAGTGACTTCACCGTTCTGTCCTCCAGGCCGTTTGTGTCCTCCAGGCCTTCTGCCTCAGCTCCTTGCCGATGGTCCTTCCAGGGTGCTACTCATCTGTTTGTTTGCTCTTTAGTTCTTCTAGGTCTTTGGTAAGCATTTCTTGCATTTTCTAAATCTTTGCCTTTTCTCAAGATCCTGGGCCATCTTCACTATCATTGTTCTGAATTCTTCTTCTGGAGGTTGCCTGTCTCCCCTTCATTCTGTTGTTTTTCTGGGGTTTTATTCTGTCCCTTTGCCTGGGGCATAACCTTCTGCTTTTTCGTCATGATTAGCTTCCTGTGATATGTTTTTGTTTTAGCCACTCTGAGACTGCTTCTCTTGCTTCTTCTGCCTGCCCTCTGATGGCTGAGGCTAAGAAGCTTATGTCAGCTTTTTGATGAGAGGGACTGACAAACGGAGAAACTGGGTCTTCCTCTGGCGGGCGCTGAGAACATCCAGGCAGTGTGACTTTGCAGGCCAGTGGGGCTTGACTGTGGAGCTGCCACAGGACCAGGGAGATGGGCTGTTGCAGGGCACAGGCAGAAGCTTGCGCACCAGGAGCGAGGAGCAGTTCCCCACAGGAGACTGAGCCCCGCAGGAGACTGAGCCAGCCATGCCTGGGAGCGCCCAGGAGCCAGGAGCAGTTCCCCGCAGGAGACCGAGCCAGCCATGCCTGGGAGCGCCCAGGAGCCAGGAGAGAGGAGCAGTTCCCCGCAGGAGACCGAGCCAGCCATGCCTGGGAGCGCCCAGGAGCCAGGAGAGAGGAGCAGTGCCCCACAGGGGACCGAGCCAGCCATGCCTGGGAGCGCCCAGGAGCCTACAGTGGAGGCGTGGGCTGACAGTGGCCCGAGGGGTCAGGGGCACTGATTACAGCAGTGTGGGCGTAAATCTTTTCCAGGAGGTCACCATTACAGACATTATCCCTAGCATAGCTTGGCCTCAGGCAAACAACAGAGAGGGAACACAGCCCCGCCCATCAGAACAAGACCCAGATTCCCCCCAGTCAGTCTCTCCCTTCAGGAAGCTTCCACAAGCCTCTCATCCTTCTCCATCAGAGGGCGGAGAGAACAAAAACCACAATCACAGAAAACTAACCAAACTGACCACGTGGCCCACAGCCTTGTCTAACTCAATGAAACTGTGAGCCGTGCTGTGTGGGGCCACCCGAGATGGGCAGGTCACGGTGGAGAGTTCTGACAAACGTCCACGGGAGAAGGGAATGGCAAACCACTTCAGCATTCCTGCCTTGAGAACCCCATGAACAGTATGAAAAGGCAAAAAGATAGGACACTGAGAGATGAACTCCCAGGTCGGTTAGGCGCCCAATATGCTGCTGGAGATCAGTGGAGAAATAGCTCCAGAAAGAATGAAGGTACAGCCAAACTGAAAACAGCGCCCAGCCGTGGACGTGACTGGCGATGAAAGTAAAATCCAGAGCTATAAAGAACAGTGTTGCATGGGAACCTGGAATGTTAGGTCCATGAATCAAGGTAAATTGGAAGTGGTCAGACAGGAGATGGCAAGAGTGAACGTCGATATTTTAGAAATCAGTGAACTGAAATGGACCGGAACGGTTGAATTTAACTCAGATGACCATTATACCTACTACTGTGGGCAAGAATAGAATTCCTTAGAAGAAATGGAGTAACCCTTATAGTCACCAAAAGAGTCCAAAATGCAGTACTTGGGTGCAGTCTCAAAAATGACAGAATGATCTCTATTCATTTCCAAGGCAAACCATTCAGTATCACAGTAATCCAAGCCTGTGGCCCACCACTAATGCCAAAGAAGCTGAACAGTTCTGTGACGACCTTCAAGACCTTCTAGAACTAACACCAGGAGAAAAATGTCCTTTTCATCATAGGGGACTGGAATGCAAAAGTAGGAAGGTAAGAGGTGACCGGAGTAACAGGCGAGTTTGGCCTTGGAGTCCAAAATGATGCAGGGCAAAGGCTAACAGAATTTTGCCAAGAGAACGCTCTGGTTATAGCAAACACTTTTCCAGTAGCTCAAGAGATGACTCTACACATGGACATCACCAGATGGTCAATACTGAAGTCAGACGGATTATATTCTTTGCAGTTGAAGATGGAGAAGGTCTGTACAGTCAGTGAAACAAGACGGGGAGCTGACGGTGGCTCAGATCATGAGCTCCTTACTGCCAAATTCAGACTTAAGTTGAAGAAAGTGGGGAAAACCACTGGACCATTCAGGTATGACCTAAATCAAATCCCTTACGATTATACAGCATACAGTGACAAATAGATTCAAGGTATTAGATCTGATAGATCAGAACCAGGGATAGAGGTTCATGACATTGTACAGGAGGTGGTGATCAAAACCATCCCCAAGAAAAAGAAACGCAAGAAGGCAGAATGGTTGTCTAAGGAAGCCTTAACAGCTGAGAAAACAAGTGAAAGGCAAAGGAAAAAAGGGGAGATATATCCATCTGAATGCAGAGTTCCATAGAACAGCAAGGAGAGATAAGAAAGCCTTCCTCAGTGATCAGTGCAAAAAAATAGAGGAAAACAAGAGAATGGGAAAGACTAGAGATCTCTTCAAGAAAATTAGAGATACCAAGGGAGCATTTCATGCAAAGATGGGCTCCATAAAGGACAGAAATGGTAGGGACCTAACAGAAGATATAAAGCAGAAGAGAGTAAGAGGTGGCAAGAATACACAGAACTATCCAAAAAAGATTTTCATGACCCAGATAACCACGATGGTGTGATCACTCACCTAGAGCCAGACATCCTAGAATGCGAAGTCAGGTGGGCCTTAGGAAGCATCACTATGAACAAAGCTAGTGGAGGTGATGGAATTCCAGCTGAGCTACTTAAAATCCTAAAAGACGATGCTGTGAAAGTGCTGTCCCCAATATGCCTGCAAATTTGGAAAACTCAGCAGTGACCACAAGACTGGAAAAGGTCCGTTTTCATTCCAGTACCAAACAAAGGCAATGCCAAAGAATGCTCCAACCACCACACAGTTGCGCTCACTTCACATGCTAGCAAAAGTAATGCTCAAAATTCTCCAGGCAAGGCTTCACCAGTACCCGGACCGAGAATTTCCAGATGGTCAAGCTGGATTTAGAAAAGGCAGAGGAACCAGAGATCAAATTGCCAAATCAGTTGGATCATAGAAAAAGCAAGAGAGTTCCAGAAAAACATCTACTTCTGCTTTATTGACTATGCAAAGCTTTTGACTGGGTGGATCACGACAACTGGAAAATTCTTAAAGAGATGGGAATACCAGACCACCTGACCTGCCTCCTGAGAAATTTGTGTGCAGGTCAAGAAACAACAGTTAGAACTGGACATGGAACAGACTGGTTCCACACAGGGAAAGGAGTGTGTCAAGGCTGTATATTGTCACCCTGCTTATTTAACTTATATGCAGAGTACATCATACGAAATGCCAGACTGGATGAAGCACAAGCTGGAATCAAGATTGCCAGGAGAAATATCAGTAACCTCAGATATGCATTTGACACCACCCTTATGAAAGGGAAGAAAGCAAAGAGAAACTGAAGAGCTTCTTGATTATCAAGTGAAAGAAGAGAGGGAGAAAGCTGGCTTGAAGCTCAACATTCAAAAAATAAAGTTCATGGCATCTGGTCCCATCACTTCATGGCAAATAGATGGGGAAACAATGGAAACAGCGAGAGACTTTATTTTCTTGGGCTCCAAAATCACTGGGGACAGTGACTGCAGCCATGAAATTAAAAGACGCCTGCTCCTTGGGAGAAAAACTGTGACCAACTGAGGCAGCGTATTAAAAGGCAGAAGTACTACTTTGCCAACAAAGGTTCGTGTAGTCAAAGCTATGGTTTTTCCAGTGGTCACGTATGGATGTGAGAGTTGGACCATAAAGAAAGCTGAGCACTGAAGAATTGATGCTTTTGAGCTGTGATGTTGGAGAAGACTGTTGAGAGTTTCTTGGACTGCAAGGAGATCCAACCAGTCCATTGTAGAGGAGATCAGTCCTGAATATTCATTGGAAGGACTGATGCTGAAGCTGAAACTCCAACACTTTGGCCACCTGATGCGAAGAACTGACTCACTGGAAAAGACCCTGATGCTGGGAAAGAGTGAAGGCAGGAGGACAAGGGGACGACAGAGGGTGAGATGGTTGGATGGCATCACCAACTCGATGGACATGAGTTTGAGGACGCTCCGGTAGTTGGTGATGGACAGGGAGGCCTGGCGTCCTGCGTAAAGACTCAGACACAACTGAGCGACTGAACCGATCTCGTGGAGTCTTTGTTTCCCCAGTCCTCTGGAAGGCCTGTAATCAAATCCCGCCGGCCCTCAAGGCTGGGTGCCCAGCCCCGCTGCCGGATCCCCGGGCTGGGAGGCCTGACGTGGGCCCAGGACCTTCGCAGCGGTGCTCGCGCTCCTTTGGTGCCCTGCTTTCCTGTCTGCGGGTCACCCACTGCGCGAGTGTAGTGTTGATTCTGTCCTGAATGTGCTCCTCTTGCCGTCTTGCAGTCTGTGCTTTGTCTTTGGGCGTCGGGTGTCTTTTTTTGGTGGGCTCCAGCACCCTCCTGTTGATGGCTTTTAACAGCTAGTTGCGATTTTAGTGCTTTTGCAGGAGATGAGCATACGTCCTGGTTTTATCCTGGATGTTGTGAGTGATACGCCTGGAGACAGCTCTTTTTCCCCATTATGTTCTTCTCAAGAGTAGTCTTTTTCTTTCAGTTGTGTTAAAATTCTCGTAACATTTACCGTCTTAACCATTTGAAACAATTATCTGGCTGTGCTGGGTCTCAGCTGAGGCACGTGTGATCTTCGTTGCAGCGTGTGAAATCTGGTTCCGTGACCAGGGATCAAGTCCAGGTCCCCTGCGTTGGGAATATGGAGTCTTAGCCGCTGGACCCCGGGGCAGTCCCCCCTAGTCGTGCTGAAGCATGCTGTTCGGGTGTTGCGTGCAGGCCGTGTTGCAGCCGTCACCTCCAGAACGGTGTCATCCTGTGAGCCTGCAGCTTGGCCCCCATTAAAACGCTGGCTCCTGTCCTGCCCTCCCTCAGTCCTGGTGTCGCCATCCTGCTGTCTGTCTGTGGGTCTGATTACGCGTGAGGATGCGGCCGCACAGCGTTGGCTTGTCTTCTGTGACTGGCGCGCTGCTGTCCGCGGGCGGTGTGTGGCGGGTGTCCGCCTCCCCCTCCCGTCTGAGGCTGCGGCACGCCGCGCTCCGTGGACGGACACACCCCACGTGCCTGCCTTCCGTTCCCTGGAGTCTCTGTCGGTGGGCTCGTGGGTCCTGCGGGTGCTCTGAGGAGGCCCTGCTGTTTTCCTTCCCCTCCCCACCCCCATGCACAGGGCTGCAGGCTCCTCGCGTGCCCCCGAGGCCCTGCTTTCTGTGTTTTGATAGGTGGGTCGCCCTCCTCACAGGTGCTGGGTGAGGTGGCATTTGTTTTGGGGTTTTGGTCTTTTCTCTTGTTTTTTTTGGGGGGGAAGGCCCTCACTGCGCAACTTGTGGGATCCCAGTTCCCGAGCAGGGACTGAACCCAGGCTCCCCAAAGTGAGAGCGCAGCGTCCGGCCGCCGGGCTGCCGGGGAGCCGCGGCTTGCCCGTAAGAGTGGGTGTGNGCAACTTGTGGGATCCCAGTTCCCGAGCAGGGACTGAACCCAGGCTCCCCAAAGTGAGAGCGCAGCGTCCGGCCGCCGGGCTGCCTGGGAGTGGGTGTGTGGCCCTGTGCGCGGCTCCGTGGGCCCTGGGGCTGGGCGGGTCCTCTGCTCACCGGCCACTCGCGCCCTGCTGTGCCTCGAGGTCGTCGGCTTCTCTCTGTCCAGTCAGCCTGATGTGAGCGTGACTGGAACCCACTCAAGACTTGCCTTAAAAACCCCCTGTGGGTCACAGCGGACGGTCCCGGCGTGTGCTCGGGGTGGGGGGCGGTCCCCGCTCCCACAGAGCTGGCCCGGCCGCGCGCTTGGCCCCCCAGGGGCCGTCTCGGTGTGGCGGTCCCTCAGTGGCGACAGGGCTGAGCTCCGGAGCGGTGCTCTCCATCAGTGGCACCCCGATGGGGGCACTCCGGCTCGGCGCTCTGCGTCTCCCTGCTAGCTTGTCTTGGAGGACCTCCTTGCTGCGTTGTGGTGTGCTCTTGAGGGTGTCGGGGGGGTTCTTCCCAGCATAGTGGGCACCGGCCTGTTCCCCTCGAGCTGCCTTCACTGGGTGTCCCGAGTGAGGGGCTGCGCCTCCCGGGGAAGCCCCCTCTGCCTGTGGGGCTCAGGCAGCCCATCTGACCCCAGGTGCCGTGCGCGGTCCTTGGTGTGCCCCGTCCAAGGAGAGCGGAGTGTCCTCGAGGCTGCGCCCCCTCCTCGTCCCCGCGGTTAGTGTGGGCCAGGCCGGTGGCAGGGCTCCCGCCTCCACCTTCCCCGTCCGTCTGGGCTTAAGCTTTGCCGCCCAGCACTGCTTTCAGCTGCGTCCCAGGCCCCCCCTCTTGTCCTCTGCCCAGGCCTGGCTTTGCGCTGGCCACCTCGGGTGCCGCCTGGCAGCAGGTGGAGGGCAGCCCCCGTTAACTTTTGGGTTCTGCCACGAAAAACCAGTCCTAGTCTCCTGTCATTTCTGTGATATTAGAACCACCTGTTGGGACCGAAATCACAGGAAACACCATACATTGTCTCAAAATCCCCGAAACTCCCCAGATGTATAAAGAGTTCCATTGGCGTGCTCGTCTCAGGTTTGAGGTTAAGATGTTTCTTTTCTCCTCTTTTCTAACGCTGCAGTGTTCTGAGACGGTGGCACCTAGGCTGAATGGAATTTAGCGTCAGGAAAAGCCCTCTTTCTGCTCCAAAGGTGGTGAGGTGCGTGAAGATGAAGCAGGCCCCCGAAGTCCTGGGCAGCGCCAACGGGAAGACCCCAAGCTGCGACGTGAGCCGCGAGTGCTCTGTGTTCCTGAGCAAAGCCCAGCTCTCGGCCGGCCTGCAGGACGGGGTTGTGCAGAAGTTCAACGGCCACGACGCGCTGCCGTTCATCCCGGCTGAGAGGCTGAAAGACCTCACCTCCCGCGTCTTCAATGGAGAGCCTGGTGCTCACGATGCCAAACTGCGTTTTGAATCCCAGGAAGTGAAGGGACTTGGGACCCCACCTCACACTACCCCTGTCAAAAATGGCTCTCCAGAAATTAAGCTGAAAATCACCAAGACCTACATGAATGGGAAACCTCTCTTTGAGTCCTCCATCTGTGGTGACGGTGCGGCCGCCGTGGCCCACTCGGAAGCAGACGGACAGAGGCCAGAGCACAAGGCCCGGAGGAGCCGCAAGAGAGGCGTGCCGCGCGGCCCTTTGCTGGAGCAGGGCCGCGGGGAGGCTGCCCTGGTGTCCAGGGCCTCCAGTCCCGTGGACAAAAAGGTACTTGTGAACGAAGGGCTCTGGGCGGGTGGCGGGGGCCTCGGAGTACTCGCGACGTGCGAGACGCGGTAGGAGGGGTGCAGCCCCCGCGGCCTGCGCTCCGCTTGCTCTGGGGCTCGCCGCGGGGCCACTCACCTCCTGTCGAGCAGCACCGAGGCCTGGAGACGCCGTGTGGAGACTGTATGAGGTTGTGAATCTGGGCCTGGCCATTCCTGAGCCCTCGGCCTTCAGGCGGTCCTGTTTCACAGAGCTCTCTCCGCCTGATGGCCGTCAGTGGGGGACCCCGTGGGGCCTCCTTGGTCTGTGCTGTCTGAGGAGTGCTCCCGCCGGCCTCCCCTCAGTCACTGTCCGCCCGGGGCCCACAGTCTGCTGCAGGGGCCCTGCGAATGCCTTGCTCCGGTGAGCACGGGGCGTGCCTCCTGCCTGCCTGTTCTCGGCCCCCAGCGCGGAGCGTGGTGCTGGAGTGCGCGTGAATGCATGTTCAGGCTTCGAAGGCTAGGGTGGGCGTGTGGGACGAAAACATGGTGTTTGTGCTACAAGTCTTCAGTGACAGGCGGGAACCTCAACCCTGGCAGAGTTGCTGCAGAGGGCTTTGTGGCGCCCCTGTTCCTGAGCTGGTGGTCTGCGTAAATAGGGTCGGCAGGCCTCTGCGGTGGCCAGGCGAAGGCCCAGGCCCGCTTTCAGGAGTAGGGGCAGGGGCTTGAGGCCAGTTTGGGTTTTTTCTCACGAAGGCAGGAGTAATCACTGTAAAATCATAGTGAGGAATTTTGTTGATGGTCCCACAGATGGGACAGGAGAGGACCGACATTTCCCTGGAGGAGTTGAGATAATGAAGACCTTCAGGGTGGGGGCGCGGGGCGGCTCTGACGCAGTCACACTGGTGGCGGTGGCCTCGGCCGCTAGGGCCCTGCTTGAAGCCCCCCTGTGGATCCATGCTCCTTTATGGGGAAGAGGCTGCTGGTTGATTTTGTTAGAACCTGGGCCAGTCACCTGCCTTCGCCTCTCTGAGTCTGGCTGCACCCTCTGAGTGGGCACAGTGCGGCCTGTCCTGAGGGCGTGGGCGTGAGGCTGAGATGACACTCCGTGTGATGCCGGGACGTTGTGGAGCAGCCAGAGCACCGGCGTCTCTTTAGAGGAGTGTGTGGCGCGCCTGCTCTGTGCCAGCCCTCACCCTCCGAGGGGCATGGCGCCCGTGCTCGCCTCCGCGCCTGCGTGTGGGGCTGGGGCTTGGAGCCGCTCAGCGGTCTGACTGTGCTCAGCCCCCTGGTGAGGGCGCTGCTCTCGCCTGGCCTTTAGCCTCCTCCTGGCCTGGGTTCTGAGGTGCAGAGGTGGAGGCTCCGAGAGCCCATGCCTTGGATGGTGGAGGTGGGGCTGGCCTGCTGCCAGTCCCCCGTGTCCTGGCCCCCCTGGGGTCCTCTCTCCTGAGGACTGACTGTCAGACAAGGGCTCAGAGGGGCAGCGGGCCAGAGGATGGCTTCCATGAGAATTCTTGTCCAGCCTGTGAATAAAGCTCCACTAAAGGCCTCCCACCAGGCCAAGGAAGTGGGTTTCTGCAGAGACCTTTGTAAGCTGGGCACCTCTGTGTGCCAGGTACTTGCTGACCTTTCCGCTGAGGGCAGGAGATGAACAGTTTTGGTGAAGTGCCGTCAGGGCTGTTAGCTAAGACGGCGAGGGAGCCGAGAGGGAAAGCGCACTCCTGCTTAGGGGTGTGTGTGCACGTGTGTGCGGAGTCTGCTCTGGCCCCCCCGGTTTTCTGTGGACAAGGAGCTGGGTTTAGGGCTGGGCGCTTGACGTGTCTCCTGTTTGTTTCAGATTCCAGCTAAGAGAGAGTCCTGTCCGAACAGCAGCAGAGACGAAGGCCAGCCGTTGAGGTTCGGGGTCGGGGACCTGGTGTGGTCCAAGGTGTCTGGGTACCCGTGGTGGCCCTGCATGGTCTCTGCCGACCCGCTCCTGCACGGCCACACCAGGCTGAAAGGTACTGTGGGGCACGGCGGGGCGCCGTCCGTCTGCGTCTCCTGCATCCCACTGTTCGCACCCCCAGCTTCTTTCGTCCTCTTCCTTCAGCAGCCCTACTGCGGTTCCTTATTCCCCCCTTTCTTATTGTGCTTTGATGCACAAACGCACGATTCACCACCCTAACCGAGTGCTCAAATGAGTGGCATGAAAGACGTCCACATCGCCAGGTAGTGGTCCCCACCATCTGTGCCAGAGCTCTGCGTCCTCACAGACCTGCGGCTCTGTCCCTGCGAGGCGGCAAGTCCTCAGGGCCCCCCAGACCCTGGCGGCCCCGCTCTGCGTGTGGTCTGCTGTCTGTGGTGTGGGTTTCCATCTCCCTCGTGATAGTGATGGCGAGCACCTTTTCACCTGCTTTTTGGCCATTCATGCAGCATTTCAGGTGGCTTGTTGGTGGAGGTGGGTTGGATTGTTACATTTTTTTGTGTGGTTCATTTTGTAACTTTGAATTTAGTGATTCAGACATGACACATTGTTTTTATTTTTATATCCAATTTGGATATGTACTTTATCTGACTGAATTAGTATTAAAAGAGAGTGGTCTTTGCCTTCTCATTTGCTTTCAGGTTTTATGATAATTTATTATTATTTAGATATATAGTAATTACTTATATCAGCATGATTTTCAGAAATTAGTGTTTTCTATTGCATTTTAGTTTTAAAAACATCCCAGCTTATTCTATTAGGTGGGAAAAAGGAAAAAAGACTAGAAATAATCATCTTTGGTGTCATGAAACTTGAGTTATAAATCAGAGAAGTTAGAGAATATAATGTGATGTAATGTGTTATAATACAGATTAGAGCAGATGCTTAAATAATAATTGGACAATTCATGAAACATAAGATCTCATGTGGTTTTGGAGAAAAAGAAAAATCGGGTGGTTTGAGTGTCTCATAAACAGTTCTTCTAGAGTAAACTTTGAGTTTGGTGTGACGAAGGTGAGATGTGGTGATGCAGGGCTGGAGCTGACCACGTTGGCGCCTAGGTGGCTGTGCCCTCCAGAGGTGTGGGCAGGCGGGGTGGGGCCTGCCCCAGTGGCCCCTCTTGGCCTCTGGCTGGAGGCCTGAGCCTGGCTGGGGCATTGCTGCTGGGAGTGGGGTTCAGCAGTGCCCCCTGGCAGGCAGACTTGGGAGGCGCAGATGGGGATGAGAGGCCCTCTCCTGTGTCCCGAGACCCCGGTGCACGGGTGTAGGATGCCGGGGCCGGGGAGGAGCCTTTGGGCCGGTTCCGGTTCTGACTTGGTACAGGATGTGTAGCTTCCTCAGCTTGCCAGCCTCAGGGAGTCTCTGTCAGGGCTTCCGGGGCCCCAGGGTGCACCCCAGAGGCCTCTGGACTTGGTCAGAGTACGACGGAAACGCCCGTTGAGGCAGAAGCCAGGCCGCCCTGCTGCTAGCGGGGTAGGCTTCCTGCCTCGGTGGCCCAGGCGGAGCCCTCCAGGCCCTGGGACCCTGGCCGCTAGTCTGCAGAGTGTGCCGTGTGCAGTCTCTCGGGGTCCTTTTTAGCACTGGGATTCCTGCCTCATTTCAGCCTCCCAGTGTCTCAGGCTGTACTAATGGAAGGCATCTCCCCATGTCTCTGCTCCAGCTGCAGGGCTCAAGTTTCATTACCCAGTCTCCCGGTTTAGGGTCAGATAGCTTCTGTAGTTTGCAGCAGCTCTGTCACTCCATGGCGAACAGCCGGGGAAACAATGGGAGCAGTGAGAGGCTTTATTTTCTTGGGCTCCAGAATCACTGCAGATGGGGACTGCAGCCTTGAAATTTAAAAAAGACGCTTGCTCCTTGAAAAAAAAGCTATGACAGACCTAGACAGCATGTTCAAAAGCAGAGACATTACTTTGCTGACAAAGGTCCATCTAGTCAAGGCTATGGTTTTTCTAGTAGTCATGTATGGATGTGAGAGTTGGACCATAAAGAAAGCTGATCACTGAAGAATGGATGCTTTTGAACTGTGGTGTTGGAGGAGACTCTTGAGAGTCGCTTGGACTGCAAGGAGATCCAACCAGTCCATCCTGAAGGAGATCAGCCCTGAATATTCATTGGAAGGACTGATGCTGAAGCTGAAGCTCCAATCCTTTGGCCACCTGATGCGAAGAGCTGACTCACTGGACAAGACCCTGATGCTGGGAAAGATTGGGGGCAGGAGGGGAAGGGGATGACAGGATGAGATGGTTGGATGGCATCACCGACTCAGTGGACATGAGTCTGAGCAAGCTCCAACTCATGGGCAGGGAGGCCTGGTGTGCTGCATTCCGTGGGGTCGCAAAGAGTCGGACAGGCCGGCGCTGAGCTGGACGGGCAGCAGCAGTCCTGAGTGAGGCTGGCGCGCCACCGCGGGTGTGCACGGGTGTGCACGGGTGTGCGTGCTCCGGCTCCGGCTTCCGCACGTCTGCCTAAGAGATGGCGCCATGTCCTCCTGGGTGAGGCGCAGACTCTGGAGAGTCGGCTGCCGGGCCCGGCTCAGCCGGTAGGGCGCTGCTGCTCAGTGTCTTCAGGCCCCGAGATCGTTAGGGTGCCTTCCCCAAGTGTGGAGGACAAAGGTGATGGTGACGCTGCTTTCGGGGAGAGATCTTAGCAGAGACTGGTGAGCTCGCAGGTGTTAGCGTCAGCCTCTTTTTTTTTAACTTTTAAAACCAGAGTTTGTATTGTGTCTGCGCCCACTGCCCTGGTCCCCTCTGGGCCTTTTCCTGGAAACGCTGCTATTTGAGCAGTCATTTCCCCTGCGTAGCCCTTGTGCTTGGTGATTCAGCTCTGACAGTTCTGTGCCAGCTCTCAATGTTCTATGTTACCAGGTGACCTGGAACATTCCCAGTGCCGAGTGGTCACAGGTGGATTCTGTCTTGTCTCGTTTTTCATGTGAAATATTTTGTTTCTTATTATTTTTTCCATTTAGAAGCTTTTCAAGCCCACTGTTCACAGGGGACCGGTGCTGTGGATGCCATCCGCTCTCAGCTAGACTTGCCAACCTTGAACACTTTCACCTGCTCTGTCTCTCTCTTGTGTATGAGTACACTCCCCTCTGCCAGCTCGTCTGAGTGGGTGCTGTACCCACCCTAACACTTCACCCTGACTTGTCGGCGGGAGTCCTCCTGGGACAAGGCCAGCCCCCGCCTGCGTGTGAGGAGGCGGCCCGCCCGCAGCTGCCCGTGTCTCTCGGGGCCGTGCTTAGGGCTCCCGGGAAGCCCCAGTGGGCCATGCGCCTGCTCCTCTCCTCACCCTGAGGTCGAGTCAGGGTGCCCTCCCAGCCCCTGCGGGCAAGAGCAATCCCCCAGCCCTGGCCTTGTGAGCAGACTCAGGCCCACAGAGGCGGGCGAGCGCCATGCAGATAGGGCGCGGACTTGGCCCTTCACCGAGGCCTTCTTGAAAGGAGGGGTCCAGTCCAGCAGTGCGCTTCTCCCGGAACTGTCTTGGGTTGGAGGGGAGGCAGCCTTGGTCAGCTCAGCCCAGCTTCAGAGCGCTGACAGTGTGCGTTTGGAAAGCAGCTCAGAAGGCTGAGAGCCAGGAGGGGTTGCAAGGGGAGTCGGATGACCTTTGGAAAGCGAAGGGGTCAGAGGAGCCTGTGAGGCCGTGGGGCTGGCCCGCGCCGTGCCCCGCCCAGGGGGTGTGGACCAGAGTGTCCGTGGGCGCTGGCCGCCGCCTCAGTGGCTGGCCCGTGCTGCGCTCGGCGCCCGGCTCCCTGGCCGCCTTCCTCTGGGGTTCGGTCCTCCCTGAGGATCCACTGGTCTGCTGAATGCTAGCTCTCCATTTTTACCCTTTTCATGGCGAAGGAGCTGGTGCTTCTCTGTGAAGGTGAGCTCCCTCCTAAGAGGGTTCTTACATGCTGAACGCTAAGGCCTTCGCCCTCTTTAACACCCCGCTGCTCCAGACGTGGCCTCTGGGCGCCCAGGGAGCCCCTTCGAGCCGCGTGTCGCGGCCCCGTCGGCCTTGCCGCGCTTCCTTACATGTGCTAAGCACCGACCACGCTGCGGGCTCCCTTCACACGGCCTCCGCCCCGGGCCTTCAACCAGCTGTTCCTCAGAGGAAGCCTGGGTCCTTTGAGTAGCGAGTGGTGTGTGGCCACCCAGGTCTGGGCGCTGGTTGTGTCCAAGGCCTGGAAGGCAGAGGACGGAGGGTGAGGCGGTCTGCTGGCACGCTGCCGCCGCTTCCTCTGCAGCACCTGGGATGGTGGGCCTGGGCTCAGGCGTCCTTGCTGGGCGGGTGCGTGGAGGAGGGCGGCTTCGGGTGCGGAGCTGGCCGAGCAGGGGCTTGGGAAGCAAGGCCTTCTGATTCCCATAAGATGGAACTCCCTCAGCCTGCTCCTGATTCCCACCCCCGATTTTCTCTTTCTGTATGTGCTTCTTTTCACTTGTCGTACTTGGGATTACAGGAGTACTTGAATCTGAATCAGTAGCAGCGCATTTAAGCTTTTCTTAAAAAACAATTTTATGTATATTTTTGGCGGTGCTGGGCCTCCTTGCTGCTCGGGCGTCTCCCGGGGTGGTGAGCCACCAGGGAAGCCCACACTTGAGCTGTAGAAACTGAAGTAGAATCTGTGCAGAAGAGAGCACAGCTGCTCAGAGAGTTCAGATCCCTTTGCAGATCTAACCGCGTTCTTGTCGTTTGCAGCAGCAGAGCTTGTCTTGGGGACTGTCTGCCAGGGCACGCAGGGACGAGCCAGCGGCTCTGAGGCCTGGCCCTCTAGGTTGGAGTCAGGAGATGACTGCGGTTTTGGGTATTGCACTGAAGAAGACTGGATTCTCTTGCCCCTGGGAACGTTACCATCTCCCTGGTGTACCCGGGTCCTGCTGGTCTCCCTGCAGACGCTAGGGCGTCGGGTCCGGCTCTCTCCTGTTGGGCCCTGCTGGTCCGTCGGGTGAGACTCTCCTCTGTGTGGAGGGTCTTATTGTCGCCTTTTCTGTGTTATTATATAGAAAGGAGCCTTCGTTGCTGTATTTCTAAATTCCAGCATTTTCTGAAAATACTGCAGGCAATCTGACTTTCTCACTTTCTGAGTTGATGCTGTGACTGTTTCTTTCTGCTTGCTCTGTCAACTAGGAAGAGAGGTGAGTTAGATTTCCCACTGTGGTGGTGGGCGTGCCCTTTCCTATTTGAGTTTTTGTCAGTTTCTACTTTACCTGTTTTGGGGCTCCGGTGACCCCTCATGGACCGAACCAGGAAGTGTGGGCCTGGCCGTCCTTGTTCTCGTTTCCCATGGAGCAGACTCTGGTCTGCTCGGCCTCGCTCAGGGTCAGGGCCCACCGTGTGTCTGATGGGCCGTGATGGGGAGGAAGCCGGCTCAGCGCAGCGTTGAAGTGCCTGAGCGCGTGGCGGCGGCCTCTCTCAGGAAGGAGGGCGGCTGGGGCCTCGTGGCCCGTGTTTTCCTTCCAGCTACAAGGATAGACATCCAAGGTCACAGGGAGGAAGGGTTGCTAACGGGTGGTGGGACAGTTGGTTAATTATGGTTATCAAAGAAAGTAAGGAATTCACCTCTCAATTTGAACCAAAATAAAATTCAGATGGCCTAAAAAAAACCCTTAAAAATAAGAGAAAGTTGGGTTATGTTTGGTATGACATTTATGAGCAGAAAAGAACTTTAAAAATGTTAAATTAATTTTGTAAGTTTGGGATCAGCCTGTCATATTCTCTGATTTTTTTTTCCAGTTGACACATGAGGAGCATGTTTACTGTCTTTAGCTGTTCATTTAAAAACTCACGTGCGCTCATGTCGTTGCGTCATGTGCACTGTAACACGTTTTCCTTAGTTCTGCAAATGCTGTGGCAAGTATCTATTTTCATTTTCACGATTGAGAGGTCTTTCAAAACACTAAAACAAAGAAGTCACAAATCTCCTGACATAGTTCTGAGTCTTAGCTATTTTAAAATCAAAAGAAGTATACGCACTTATAAACAAGTCAAATTGTCCTGAGAGATTAATAGTGAAAAACAGTCCCCTGCCCTCCCAGAAGTTATTAATTTTTAACTCTTTACACATTTTCTTTTGGCTTTAGCTACTCTTTTATCACTAGATATTTTCTGTTGACTTCCTGTTACGGTAAATGAAGATTGATCTCCTCAATCATTTCCTGTTTCTTTCCCTTCATTCTTCCCATATAATTAACTCACTATTTTTATTACATCAAACATAAGTGTTCATTTAATTTTGATCATGTAAATATCATTCAGTGAAAAACTCAGCTATGTCCTGTAGTTGCATTTTATTTCTTGTACAACCTTTTGTCTTTTTTCTGGAGATAACGATTGCATTTCTCGTGGAATTGTATAGTTTGCTGCCATTTAGCTTAAGTTTTTCCAAGTGTTTGTTCTTCTGTCTTTAAAGCTCACCCTGTCACGTGGTTGGCTTCTCTGATTGGGGGCGAAAATGGACGGCAGTTGGTGGGCCTCCTCTCCGTTCGCCTGCCTTCCCGCTGCCTGGTCTCCTTCCTGAGGAGCCCGCGCGGCTGCGTCCCTTCTCCGCTTGCTCGCGCCCCTGGGCCCCGCTTCCCCGTCTGACTGTACTGGCCGGCAGGCCCCGAGCCTCTGTGGCGCTTCCCTTGGCTGGCTGCCGATGGAGTCTGTGGCTCCACGCTGCGCCCTTTCTGGGTCAGCTCTCCTGCTTTGCGGCAGCGTGGCTTTGGTGTCCTGAGGAAGGGGTGGAGGCCGCTCTGAGTTCTGGGTTCGGAGGGTATTGCTGTTGTCGCACTCAAGTTTTGGTTTGACTGGGTGTGGGATTTTATTTTGGACATAATTCTCAGGATTTTGACGGCGTTTCCTTCCAGCATCCAGAGCTGCTGTTCTCTGAGTCATTTCGTGAACATGGACCTGTCTCTTCCTCCCCCAGGAGCTGGACTGTCCCAAAGCTGTGCTCGGACCTGGGTGTTGGGTGAGGTGCTGGGAGGGGTTAGTTCTGACGCGTGTTCCTGGGTTTGGTGAACTCTGATGAGTTTCTCTGTTCTTCTCTTCGGAAGGCCAGTTATCTGCTTTCATGGTGGTATTGTCAAATTTCAAATGGCGCTTCTCTCTTGTTCTTCTCTTCTGACAGCAAACTAGAGTTCTTCTCTGCCAGGCGTCACCTCCTCGTGTGCGTCTGTGGCCCTGCAGACTGTTGACTTCCGTGAGCTCTGGGCTCTGTTAGAGGCTCCGCTGGGCCCAGTGCCGGCCCTGGGCCTTCTTGCAGAGCTCGGCGCTCCGCTGCCTGCGGCCCGTAGGGGCCGCTGCGGGCTTTCTTAGAGGCGCTGGCTGGTGGTCGCCTGGCTGAGGGAAGGAGTCTCCAGCTGCTGCTCCTGTGGGGCCCAGTTCCCTGGGAAGTGCGCTTTGCTGCCGCTCGTCCAGTGTCCTGTGCGAGGGCACAGGGGCCGGGGCGGCGGCTCCTTCAGCGTCTGGGGGCACGTGGTGGCCTCCAGCTGCCCTCCCCACAGCGTGGTGCGTGCAGGGGCTGGGGTTTGAGCCCCGGCCCTCGCCGCTGCCCGCTCTGCTCTGGCTGGTGGAGTGTCGTCCTCGGTGGCTCCCTCCTCATGGAGGGAGGGAGTGAGAAGCGAGCCTGGTCAGTGGTCTTTCCTGGTGGGCTTTGAACCCTATCTGAGTCTCACGAGCCTGTTTCCCCTTTTGCTGTAGAGTGTGGTGGGGAAATAAAAGGATTTATTTTGAGGTTAATGGATTCCAACAGCACCAAGTAAAATGACTTCAAAGCCACTCCTAACTTGATATCAGTAAACTATTAATAGATTTGCCTAATTTCATCCCAAATTCTAACTTTCAAGTTCTAACATTTTATTTTAAAAACTAGGTCAGAAAAAGAGTGCACGCCAGTATCACGTACAGTTCTTTGGTGATGCCCCAGAAAGAGCTTGGATATTTGAGAAGAGCCTTGTAGCTTTTGAAGGAGAAGGACAGTTTGAAAAATTATGCCAGGAAAGTGCCAAGCAGGCACCCACGAAAGCTGAGAAAATTAAGGTGACAGATGTTCCTTAAGTACCATTTTAGACAAAACTTTTATTTTTATTCGTAATTATTTACCTTTGTTTGAACTGTGGTTGCTTGAAACGCTGCCGTGGCTGCTTGCGTCTGCCACTGCTGGCTCTGCCCAGCGCGCTGCGTCATGCGACGCGGCAGCTTTGTGTAGACACACGGTTTATCCTGTTCACTCCTTTGATGACTCCCAGAGATAGCTTTCTAAGTTTTGTTTTCCTTTATGTATGCACACACACAGACATATATATATATGATATTATATATAAGTATTCATTGTAATTGCAATTGATTTCTAGTTTCAAGAAACAGTAGAGTTATACTGGTCTGAACTCTAAAACCTTCAAGTTAATTGGTTTTTATAGCTTTTGATTTCTAAATTTACCTGAAATTCTAAAAGTGACCTTCTTTAAAGTGGGTTAATTTTTAATGTTTATTTGATGAAACTCACACATGTCTCATGTTTCCTTTGCAGCTCTTGAAGCCCATTTCAGGGAAGCTGAGGGCCCAGTGGGAAATGGGCCTCGTTCAGGCCGAGGCCGCCGCACGCATGGCGGTGGAGGAGCGGAGGGCCAAGTTCACGTTCCTCTATGTGGGGGACCAGCTCCGCCTCAACCCCCACGTGGCCAAGGAGGCGGGCGTGGCTGCGGAGTTGCTGGGAGAAGCGGCAGAGCCCTCAGGAGGCGGAGAAGAAGCTGCAGACAGCCCTAAGTCCTCGGGGGAGGAGGGCGCGCCCGTCAAGAGGAGACGGAGGGCCAAGCTGTCCAGCTCCACCGAGAACCTCCCCGGTGACCCGGGGCCGGGGCGGGCCACACCGCAGAAGGTGGCTGAGGCCGACTCCAGGAGGGGCGCGGGATCCCCCCCTGGCAGGAAAAAGGCCACAGCCTCCACCCCGAGGAGTCGGAGGGGCGACGCGGCGTCCCAGTTCCTGGTCTTCTGTCAGAAGCACAGGGACGAGGTTGGTGTAGGGATGGCCCTAAGGGGTTGCGCTCTATGCGGGGGGGTCTGCCCGTGGGGCCTGTCCTCGCAGCGCCTGGCCCCGGCCCCCAGCACTGTCGGACAGGCCGTGGTGCTCCGTCCGTACATGCGGGTCTCAGGGGCAAGTGTCGTTAGGGGGAAGCCAGTGCAGCCCTTGGGGGCAGAGACCCTTGCCTTTGTGCTCTAGAATATTCCTCCTGACTACGGTGGGAAGGTCCAGGGACAGCGGGAGTTGGGCTGCTCTTTGTTAGAAGCTTGGCCTTACCCTGACCTCCAGCCCAGGTTAGTGCCTTCTCCAGGAGGCAGCTCAGAAGCCTCCAGGAGGTGGTGCGAGATTGGGTTTACAGAACCGGCTGCTGCCGTGGGCCTGAGCGTGTCGGCACTGGCTGCCGCGGTATCAGCGGCTCACCTGCCTGGTTTTCTTGGCCATTTCTGGAGCGTGAACCGAGCTCGTGTGGGTGCCGTCAGGTCTTGATTCCACTTCAAGGGCTCAGGCCGGCGTCGCTGGTTCTTCACTGTTACTTGAAATGAGTGGATTGGTGGGACTCTTCTCAGGACTGCAAGGCAGATGTGGTGTTAGAAAGCCTGTTATGATTCGTCGTTGCAGATTGAATAAGCATCTCAGTAGGTGGAGAAAAAGCGTTTGATAAAAGCAGCAGCGGCATTGGTTTTTTTTGGTCACGCCATGTGGCTTCTGTGGTCTCAGTTCCGTGACAGGTTGAACCTGAGTGGTTTGCAGCGAAAGCATTGACTCCTCACCCCGGGACCCTTGGGGAGGTCCTTAGGCGTGATTGCTTTTTGATACAAAGTTAGCAGGCAGGAGTAGATGGGGACTTCCTTCCGTCTGCTGAGGGGTGATTTTGAGGATACTTCAGAAGCGCCCTCTTGGATCGTGAACGAGGCAGGGTTCCCTGGGTGCCACCACTAAGCACGGCCAAGCAGCAAGAGGAGGCCCGCGGCAGAGCCCCTGGCCCGGGGGAGGTGGTGACACGGAGCCGCCCAGCACGGGGGAGCTGGGGCAGCGCGGGGTCGTGTCTTGAGGCCGCAAGAAGGGCAGGTAGCAAAATAGGTGTGACTTTGGGGAAAAATGACTGATGTTCAGCGACCTGAGCAGAGAGTGATGGGAAGGCCCGCTGTTCTGAAGCTCCAGCTGCCACCCCTCTCTGTTAACTCTCAAGTCCAGTGTCCTCCGGGGAAGCACCCTGCAGGAATGTCTGCCTCTGTGAGCGGGTGCTGGCATAGCCGCGCTGGAGGGGAGCTCTGCCTGAGGACTGGCCCCTGTGCAGGGGCAGCGCTCCTGCCGCAGACAGGCTCTGCTGCTCAGGACAGGCGCCGGCCCAGCTGCCGGCTTCACAGTCCCGCGGCTCCAGAGGAGAGTTCTCTCAGTCTCTCTTCCCAGGGGAGGGACGGCTTCTTCAGCCAGATGGTTCACAAACTGGAAAGGAGCGTTGTTAGCGTGAAACGAGAGCTGCGTGTGCAGAGTCCTGGAGGAGAAGGGGAGAGGCTTTGAGAAGAGCAGGTCATAGAAGACTCCAGGTGCCAGTGAGCTCAGACTGGCTGCTGAGCCTGGGGCAGCAGGGACCGCATCCGGCCACTGCACGGCCAGCACCTCTGTGGCCAAGGGCCCACGGCTGGGGTGGGAAGCCACGTGTGAGGCTGTGGAAGGCCATTCCTTACGTCGAGTTCCGAGAGAAATTTGGCAGTACCTAGTGAGACTGAAGATGCACGTTGCTCTTGTCTTACAATTTCACCCCTAGAGATTCGCCCTAGAGAAGTTTCGCCCTAGCTCGGTGTTCAGAGCTGAAAGATGCCCTGGCAGGCTCGGCAGGCTGTGGGCCGCTCCTGCACCGGTGCTCAGCCCTGAAGGCGTCCTTACCGCATGTCCAGGATGGGGGCCCTCAGACCCCCTCGCCAAAGTGTGATGCTGTGGCTCGCTTGCCCGCTGCCCGCTGCTGCCTCCTTGCTGTCCGCGTCTGTCCTCAGAGATGTGCTGGGCGCCCCCAGGCCTGTGCCTGCGCAGGGGCCAGGCGGTGCTGCTGTGACAGCCTGCTTGCGCCGCTCCCCAGTCTGCACCCCCTAGAATGTGCCCTTGTCTGAGTTTATGAGGGAGACCTCAGGCTGCTCTCCAGAGGACGCCCCCTTTGCTGTGGGGACCCAAGTTGCTGTTGGTCAACCCTTCCAGCACTAAGGTGTGTGCTGAGAGCAAGTGGGCTGGCCGCTCCAGCAGGTGCTGAGGGGCTGCGCCCCCAGGCCCTGCAGCCCGCCGCACAGCCTCTCTGGTCTGAGCGTCCCTCCAGAGCTTTGCCGTGGGCACCCCAGCGCACACTCACCCCGGACTGCAGGTGCGCGGCCACAGCCCGGCCTGCGGCAGAGCCCCACGCCCTCCTGGCCCTGCCTCTGCTGGGCGCAGGCAGGCGGCGCTGAGGGCCCGGAGCTGTCTGTCGGGACGGGACGGTGTTTGCTGCTCCTGCAGGTGTGCTGTGCTGCTCCTGCAGAAGTGACGCTGGTCCTGAATGTAGGAAACTGCTGACCCCAGCCTGCAGAGTGACCTGGCATTTCCACATGCTCTTTTCCTGTGGAGAGTGGCCGTGCACCCCAGGGTGGTTTTGTTGGGTTGTTAATGAGCCAGTGGCCGGCCCTGGAGGGTTGGAGTCAGCAGATAGAAGGCTGTGCCCGTCAAGGACATCTGGTCACCACTGGCTGCTTTTTTTAAAAAAGCGACTTCCAGCTTGCTTCTTGCAGTTGGAGGAGAGCGCCGTGCTGCTCGCAGTGGCCTGAGCTCCCCGTCACACGCTTCGCTGGTTGGTCTGTGTGCAGCAGGCTTGGGCTGGCCCTGCAGCCCTGGCTCCTCCTGGAGTCCAGCTCCTGGGCTGAGGACTCCCCGAGTCCCGCTCCCTCTGAGGCAAGGGCAGGAGCGTGCAGGACGCAGGTCCCTGGGGCAGAGGCCCCTGCGGGGACCAGGGCGGGGGCGTGGCCCCCAGCAGCCGAGCAGCGCCCACACGTGGCTTGCAGGCCTCCCACGAGGAGAGCTAGCTTAGGGCGACAGTGCCTGTGGCGCTTTGACCTGCGGGTTTCAGCTGTGGGGCCTTATCTGCGCGCGCGGGCGTCTGGCCGTGGCGCACGCTCGGCAGCCGTGCAGCTCGGGCTCAGTTGCGCTGTGGCCTGCGGGGCCTCGGCACCCAGACCAGAGCCTGAGCCCCTGCCCCTGCAGTGGACGGCAGGTTCTGGGCCGCCAGACCACCGGCCGAGGCCCTGGGGCCTGAGCCCTGCCCCCGCACTGGACAGCAGGTTCTGGGCCATCAGACCACCGGCCGAGGCCCTGGGGCCTGAGCCCCTGCACTGGACGGCGAGTTCTGGGCCTGCGGAGTCCCCAGGAGCAGTTTTATTAGCAGATGTTTCCAACACAGTTTCTGATTTTTAAAGGGTCTTTTCCCGCTTTACGTGCCCTGATTTTCACAGCTCCTTTAGAGGGTGGCAGTGTCTCTGTCTTGGTTCTTTGGATGTATGTTTGTATCGGGGGCCTGTAGCTTTGTAACAGGTCACCTCGAAGTGCAGTGGCCTGAAGCAGCCACCTGGGCTGCTGATCTCAGAGGCTGTGGGTCAGGACTTTGGGAGCAGCTTGGTCGGGCGCTTCCGCCTCAGCCTCTCTCGTGAAGTCACTTTGAGATGTCGGCTTGGTGAGGCTGTGTCACCTGAGGGCTGGACTGGGGCCGAGAACCCTCCCCAAGGTGCCACATCCTGGTGCCCGCGGGGCCTGCCTCCGTTCCTTGCCAGGTGGCCTTTCCAGTAGATGTGTGTGTGTGTGGCGGCGGGGGGCGGAGGGTGTGTGTGCCATCACAGCAGGAGGCCAGCCCCCCAGCAGGTGGTCCCCGGGCCAGGGCGGAGGCCCTCCACGCCCTGGACTAGAAGTCTCGGGGCCCCTGGAGCGTTTTTGCAAGTCTGAGACGGCAGGAGGCTCTCCAGGGTGCACATGTGCAGAGGCTGAGGACGGGAGGGCCTCTCCAAGGGGCTTCTGGGGTCTTGAGTTGTGCTGTGGGCTCATGGGTACCTGGCTTTCCGTGTCACCTTTTTCCAAGGAGGGGAAGGTCTCCATGACCATGACGGAGGAGCTGGGCGAAGGGACATGAGCTGCAGACCCCGCCCTCGCTGCCTGTCTGGGTGCTGAGGAGGGGCAGGGGTTGCCCCGCCCTGCTGAGCCTGCAGGGCCCCAGGCAGCAGGGGGCCGAGCTCGGCTGTGGGCAGAGACCCTCAGGGAGGCTCCCCGGCCTGAGATGCTCAAGGGGGCTGCCCTCCTTTCTCTAGACGGTCTGGAGGGAGCAGAGAGGGCAGAGCAGGCTGAGAGGGGGCCTGGGAGGAGGCCGGGAGGCAGGGGCGGTGGGCTGTGTGCTCTGCCGCTGCTCTGCGGGCGGGTGAGGGCGGGCCGGTGGTGCCGTCTCCCGTCGAGCCTGTCGGCAGCCCTTCGGTTCCCCGAGCGTGCGGCTGAGCCCTTCGGTTCCCCGAGCGTGCGGCTGAGCCCTTCGGTTCCCCGAGCGTGCGGCTGAGCCCTTCCTGAAGCGTCTTCTGGAGCCTAGTCCCACTGCAGTTGGTCTTGACCAGGCTGGGGAGGTCTTCCTCCAGGGCGACTGCTGCCCTCCCTGCCCCTGCCTCCTCCCTGCGGGGCCTGGCCCGGGCCGGGCTCTGCCCAGTGGCTCCCTCCTCACCTTGCGCCCAGACTCCGTCCGCTGCGCTCCCGGCCTGGCCCCCCCCACCCCTGCCCCACACGGCTGGCTCGCTGGGGAGGCCATGGCTGCGGGTCTGGGGTTTTCTGCCTGTCTGAGGTAGTTTGTTCCAGCAGGGTGAGGGTCTCCGTGGAGCGTGCACACACTTCAGGCCCATTGCCAGTGCGCTGTCATGACCAGCCGAGTTCGGTGAGGCTGGCGCGGTGCCCCTCCTCCCGTGGCCGGGCCCACAGCAGTGGGGGCTGCGTGGGGGCAGGCGGGGCTGGCCTGGCCAGCGCCTGTCACCCTGTGGCAGCTGTGCTGGGGGCGTCCCGCGAGCCTGTGGGCAGCGTGAGTGGCCGCCGCCTCGCTGCCTGCAGCGAGGCCTGCCGGGGACGCCCTGGTTGCTCTCAGCACCTGACAGCGTGGAGCCACCGCTTGGCCCCTGAGCTTCCGGCCAGGGGGGCTGGCGCTGCTCTGGCCACAGCGCATCGGCCTCTCGTGTGCTGTTGGTGGTCCTCGGCGTGGGCACACAGACACACACGGAACCTCTGAGGAGCAGAGCAGTGCCCACGGGGCGGAGGGGCCGTGGCCGTGGCCCTGCCCACACACCCCGCCCCTTGTCTCGGGGCAGCGGGGCCTCCTCACCGCCGGGGCGCACAGCGCGGGTGGGGGCTCCCCGGGGTGCTGCAGGGCCGGAGTGCTCTGCGACCCTGCTCCCAGGGGGCGCAGCCCCTTGGCCTACTTGGTGCCCTCCAGGCGCTCCCCGGGAGGGCGAGGCTGGCGCTGCCGCCATGAGCACGCCGCCGGGCCTCGCCTGCACACCCAGGGCCGTTTCCTGCTGCCGGCTTCTGCAGGGTGCTGGGGCGTCGGAAGGCGCCCGTCGCTGGCTGATGTGGAGAAGGTCCACTCTTCTCTGTCACCATTTATCATTTCCTGCGTTTACACAGACACAGTTGACTCACTTCCCCCGGCGCTGATTTCAGTGAGTTACGACGTCAGGTAGACGCCGCTTTCCTTTGGCGCTCTTCTGGGACGCGGTTCCAGGACGCAGCGACGGGTGTGCCCGTGGCGACCTTCCTAACCCCCTCCTGTGCCCGCAGGTGGTCGCCGAGCACCCGGACGCCTCTGCCGAGGAGGTCGAGGAGCTGCTCGCCTCGCAGTGGAGCATGCTGACCGAGAAGCAGAAGGCGCGCTATCACACCAAGTTCGCGCTCGTGGCTCCGCCCCAGTCCGAGGAAGACTCTGGTAACGGCGCCTCTGTGCCCGCATCCTCTGTCGGGCCTGCCCAGCGCACCGCGGTCACGATAAAGCCACCGGAGTGCATTGTCACCAAAGCCGTGTGGTGGGCGTGTGAGGGAGGCAGGCAGCCCGTGTGGCCTCCAGGGCCAGAGGCGCGCCTGACGGGCTGGGGTCAGGCCTCCGGGCAGGGGCTGCTCCCACCCCTCACACTCCTGGGGGCAGGGCTGTGGGCTTGGGGGCTCGCCGGGTGAGGAGGCTGGCCATGGCCTGGCGGTGGGTGTGGGCAGCCTCTGGCTGTCACTGTGAGTAAACACAGGGCCCCTTCGCCCTGGGCACTGGTAAGAGGAGGGAGGCTTCACACTGAGCTTGGGGACACGTGTGATCGCCTCAGCTGTGCCATCTGCACGCTGGACGCCACGGTGGGGACTGATGCCCGCGATGTGGACATAGTAGACGTGTTTGGGTGTCGGTTGAAAATGCAGAAGAGGCCTGCGTCTCTTGAGGTTTGCCCCTGAGGCACTTTGGAGAGGCCAGGTGCAGGGCGTGCGCGGGGGCCGGAGGCCAGCTCAGGAGAGGGCGCCACCCGCCTGTGTGCCCCAGTGACCCCACGGCCTGTCCGATGACACCAGTAGTGAACGCCACCCGTGTGTGCAGGGCTGACTGCAGATGCTACCATTCGGAATAGCAGGGTGTTAGGGCAAGGCAGAAGTTTACCAGACAGTTCATCAATATGTGACTCTAGGAAAGTGTCCCTTTTCAGTGACTGCTGATTTAAGAATAGGTGGGCTTTACTGAAGCCAGAGTCTCCTCACCCCTGAGGAGTATGACCTGATTGTCTGGTCTGTCACCGAGGGCCGTCTAAGTAATTGGCAGGCGCGGTCCCTGCCCCCGGGATGTCCGGTGTGTTTGCTCTACCGGCCTCGAGCCCTCCCGCCAGGGCCGCGGGGCTGACGCCCAGGACGCCGAGCCAGGCCGTGGTGCGCGCTGTCTGTCTTGTCGATGCCAGGGTTCACAGGTGCCCCTCCTGCTTGTTTCTGTGAGAGACAACCTGGCAAGGGGAGAGCTGCCCTTGATGGGGAAGGACAGTGACTTCACCATCCTGGGGGCTCTCTGCCTGGCGCGCAGGCCCTGAGGGTCCTGGCAGCTCAGGCCAACCTTGGCCCTTGCTGGTTACGGTTGGGCAGCAGCTCGGTTGGCTCCACCAGCCACAGCTCTGTGGGCCTCTCCTGGTGCTCCCTGAGGGTGCCTGGTGCTGTGCTGGCCCAGAGCTCAGCAAAGGCCGCTCCGGCCAGTTCAGCTGGTCTGGGTCCAGCGCTGGAGAGGCCAGCGCTCCAGCGTGTCTCTCTGCGAGCACTGTCGGGCCTGCACGTTGAGCAGGGCCTCCAGACGCAGGGGCCTGAGCCTCTGGCCAGTGTACCCCGCAGCCCCGGCAGGGCTTGAGGGCAACAGTGCCCTCCCACGGGATGCTAGAGGGAGGCGAACAGTCCAGGAGGAAACCCCGAGCCTCCGTGCTGCGATCCTGCACGTGCAGGTCCTAGGTTTGCACTGAGTAGACCTTGGCGTGCTCAGATTGGCCCCTCTAGACCTGCGTGCTCAGCTTAAGCCTTGCCTTCCTCTCAGTGCTGTTGGGACCCCTTACGTTTCGGGTTGGATGGTCTCCCTGGGGACACCTGATGTGCACAAAGCATGTAGAAAGTGCTTAATTTGCAGATGGACGTGGAGTGTTTTCCTTAAGATGCTTCTTTAAGGAAATGTGTTAAAAGTAGCAACTTACTTATATTTTTTAAGGTTGACTTAAATTTCGCTGGTCTTTGAACGTACGCGAAGGATTTTGTGAAAACCCTGGGCACACTGACGCTGTATAACAGTTAGCAGGGTGTTTGCCCCTGGGCGAGATCGGGGTTCTGCTCGCCGTGTGGGATGCGCCCAGACCTCCCCCTGTGACCCTTGGGCCCGGAAACAAGCAGGGTTTCAGGGGGCCCGTCACAGCCGGACCTGCACCTGCGCGTGCTGGGCGGCTTGTGTGGGGTCTCACGTCAGTGTCCTCACCCCCATCCCAAGGTAACTTAAATGGGAAGAAAAGGAGCCACACGAAGAGGACACAGGGCCTGAGCGGAGACGCCGAAGTTGAGGAGGCCCCCAGGAAGAGGCTCAGGACCGACAGGCACAGCCTGCGGAAGGTAATGGCGCTGGGCCGGGCCGCGGGGGTGTCCTTGGGGAGCTCCTTTCCGGAGGCCGCTGAGCAGAGCAGGCGTTTGTCTGCCAGGGGATTCAGCAGGTCTGAGCACTGAGTGACACTTGGTGTTTCTGAGTCAGCAGATCATGCGTTTAAAGTGACCCTTCAGTGAAGACTGAATCAGTCCGTGTGTAGGTACTGAGTTGACCAGTGGACACCAAAGTCCACTACGCATGCTATTCTTCAGTACGTTGAAGTATCCACTAACAATAGGTTTTATGAACTCATCCCATTTGTTAGTAATTCATATAGTTGTTGATGTAATTAGGAAACTGAGCAGGCTGCGCAGACCAGCTTGATGCAGCAACAGGGTCCCGATGTAGAGGCAGCCCCAGGACCTGCTCTAGCAGGGGCCGGTGGCATCCAGGGCAGGGCTGACTTGGGGCCTGGAGGAACACGGAGCTGACCGCGGCTCAGGTACTCGGGGAGCTGGGCCTGCGTGTCCGGCATGGGTGCCCGTGTGTGAGGAGCACACGGGCTCTGCCGGGCGTCGTCTCGAAGCGAGAGTAGGCTGAGCGTGTGTTTATCTAATGATAGTTCTTCCAGGGTAGTTGTACTCTGATTTATCATTTTGAGTGTAACTTTAAACTGTCCTTTTTTGGCTGTGCTGTGCATCTTGTGGGGTCTTTTCGTGGTGGGATGTGAGATCTTAGTTCCCTGACCACGGATTGAACCCAGGCCCCTGCAGTAGAATAGCCAGGGGACTGCCAGGGAATTTCCCAAACTGTCTTTCACTGATGTGAGTTGAGAAGTTGTTCTTCTTATTGCTTTATTTCAAAGAATGGAAAATAATCTCATGTGTTGCTCAAGCACAGAAGTGTGGCCACCGCAGCACCTGCCTTCTTTCTTTGAAGGTGTATTTGCAGTTCAGGGGAGCAGGCAGGCCCCGCCCTGTTCTTCTGGCTTGGAGAGCACTGTCCCGGGGCCCTTGTCGGCTCCAGCAGTGAGCCAGCTAATGACCCAGGTGGCCCCTGCGCTGAGCCGCCGGTGTCCAGGGCCTGGGGCCTGGGCTGAGGGTCTCCTCCAGCTGCTGCCTTGGAAGTGGTCCTTTACTGGCAACCACGCAGACATTGGTTGCTTTGGAATATTTGTATAACTCATTTACCTAAAAGTGTGACCCCAAACATTTGAAATATCAAAATTCATATTAAGTAGCCAGATAGAAATTTATTAACTAGCAGTTCAGAAGATAGTGCATGATTTTAGAGAGTGGTGGTGCTGGCTTGGTTTGTGAAGCTCTCTGAGCCGCATCGTGTGCAGTGATCCGCAGCGTGCCCCAAGCACGGGCGGCCAGGGTGTGAGCTGCGTGCTGGGCCCTAGCCGGTGTGCCCTGGAGTCGGCAGCCTCCCGGGCGGCGCCACGGTGCTGTCCGGGCCGTGGAGCTCGAATTTGAACACCAGACCCATGTTCATGATGCTTTTTAAAGTTCTTTTTTGCTGTTCTGTTGTGAAATGTGCTTTTTGATGGTCTCTGTGTGTGAGCTTTATCTGGGGCTGGTCTCGGAACCGGGAACCATCAGCGAGAGGGTGGAGTTATCCTGGGCTTGCCCTCAAGCAGGGGGGTGGCTGCCTCTGAGCCAGTCCGCTCCAGTCCCAGGGCAGGGTGGGCAGTGCACCAAGGAGACCCCACGGGAGGCTCTCCACGTGCGTGGGGTGGGGGGCGGGAGACTGGCCCCTGTGAATGGAGGGGGTCATGGGCCGCACGACGCCTGTGTGGAGCCTGGGTCCACAGGAGCGTTTCTGCACCACAGCTTTCCAGCCCCGTGCTGGTTCCCATTGGAGACTTTCTTTCATTCTTTGCTTTTTCGTTGTTCTTCCCTTCTTCCCTCTCTCTCTCTCGTTTTTTTTTTTTTTTTTTTA
>SJYB01006040.1:46864-57263 GCA_006408585.1 Antidorcas marsupialis
TGGGCCGCACGACGCCTGTGTGGAGCCTGGGTCCACAGGAGCGTTTCTGCACCACAGCTTTCCAGCCCCGTGCTGGTTCCCATTGGAGACTTTCTTTCATTCTTTGCTTTTTCGTTGTTCTTCCCTTCTTCCCTCTCTCTCTCTCGTTTTTTTTTTTTTTTTTGTAACAGAGAGAGATGATCACTGACAAAGCAGCCCGCACGAACTCCTGCAAGGCCCTTGAGGCAGCATCCTCGCTGAAGAGCCAGGCAGGTAATGTGGTCAGCACCGCTGCCAGACCCCCGGGCTGGGCCGGGGGTGCTGCGCCGGCCCTGTCCTCAGGGAGCCTCCCCAAGGCGCGGACGTCGGGTGAGCGGGAGGCTGGCCTGCAGGCTGCGCTGGGAGGAGGCGCCCGAGCCGGCAGGGCCCTTGCTGTGGCGGGAGGTTGCTGCGGTGCTGGGCCGCTGCTCACCCAGGGCGCTCTTCTGACTTCTGCTTGGCTTTATTGTCTTCGGTTTCAAGTTATATTTGAAAGGTGATTCAAATCAGAAATGTCCAGGCTTGTGACTCGATGGTGCGAGTTGTTGCAGTAAATTCCACTGTGTTTAGTACCCAGTTCTCCATGCGTATTTGCTAAAGTGAAAGTGATGACTAATTTTCTCTGTTTTACGTGTTGAAGAAACTAGCTTAAAATATTGGGGAAAATAGCTATCAAAGCAATAAAGGGGAACAGGCCACCACTTATTTTTTTTACCTTTTAATTATGTTTTTGATACATCTGCCTAAAGAATGCTCACCATCTCCAAATCTGAATTTAAAAGGAAAATAAAGTCAGAGTAAGAGAAGATTGGAAGTGGCTCTTTCCCTCATTTTCCATAAAGAACTATGCTGGTTTTTAAAAGTTTAATTGAACAGACTTTTTTTTACAAAAGTAAAACAGGTATTTGTAAGTAGTTTGAACAGAGTGGATATTTGATGATAGAGTTGATACTTCTGAGTGTGATAATGGTATTGTGGTTACATTGACTGCCNTTGGAAGTGGCTCTTTCCCTCATTTTCCATAAAGAACTATGCTGGTTTTTAAAAGTTTAATTGAACAGACTTTTTTTTACAAAAGTAAAACAGGTATTTGTAAGTAGTTTGAACAGAGTGGATATTTGATGATAGAGTTGATACTTCTGAGTGTGATAGTGGTATTGTGGTTACATTGACTGCCTTATGTTCAGAGATGTTCTAAATTTCTTGTGGGTGAGATAATCTGTCTGAGCTTGGCTACAGAGAAATGGGCAAGGGGGCTGGCACCAGGTGTGGGTGGGCTGGTGAGGCCCAGGCTGAGCTTCGGGCTGTTCACCCAGCTCGCCAGCCCTCATCGTCCCATAGCGAAGAGTTAGCGCCCAGAAAATTCATCTTTAGAAATTCAGTTACTAAAGGGGTACTTGAAAGCAGGAGGGAGATTGAAGGTTTAAGGTTTCAAACTTTATTTTATGAGCCAAAATCATCTTGCAGCCACGAAACACCTGTCTGATGCCTGCAAGCCCCTGAAGAAGCGGCACCGGGCCCCCGCCGCCGCCACCGCCGCCCTCGCCTGCAGCAAAAGCCCGTCTCCCGCCGCGTCCTTCACTGAGAACGAGGTAAAGTCTTGACGCGGGTGGTCAGCACGCACTCACGTGGAGGCTGTGTCGGGGCCCACGCTGGAGTGTGGTAGAGGCCGGGGCTGGTGAGTGGGGGCCAGGGCCTCTGGGCTGTGTGCGCTTCATGTGGAAGCGCGTGCCCGCGCTTCTGTGTGGGTGCGTTTCGTTGTGCCTGGAATCTGTCTTCAAGATGTTGGTCTGTGATGTTCCACACGGTCCTGACCTGACCCCGTGTTGGCAGACAGCCCGCGGGCCTCGGGCAGCCACCCCCAGGGCGGGCGGGCCGCTGTGCCCGGGCCCTGTGTACCTGTGGCCGCGGGCCTCCGGCTTCATACGTGGCCTGGAGTGTTGTTCGGTGCTCAGTGGCGAGGTGAGTCAGGATTCCCGTGGCCATGGCCCTGCTCTGTGGGCCTGGTGGCCCGCGCTATGCACGGAGCTGCTGGGAGCTCTCACGCCCGCAGGCCGCGGCACCACGAGCACCGTCCAGCCTGCCTCTCTGACCAAAAGCAAAGCGGAGGCAGCCTCCGGGTGGAGGTCTGGGCTTTTTCTGTGCAGAGGCAGTTTGGGATTCCCAGTTTCAGGACTGCCCAGGGAGCTTATTTTCAGGCTGAAGCATCTGGTTACCTTGATCCCTGTGGTCCTTTCCTTGTGGTGGACATGAGTCCTGTCTCTAAGAGACGTTCACCTTGGGCTGTTTCAGACAGGGCTCTGAGGCAGCAGGTGAGTCAGGAGGAGGCACTGCTGACGCGGGCTGTGGTGGGGGTGCTTGGGTGCCTGTGCCCTTTAGAGGCGGGCAGGCCGTCTGGGGCAAGGGCTCCGCTTGCACTCAGGCCGGTGGGCAGCCGGGGCAGTGCAGGGCCAGGATGGTGCCCTGCAGGCCTGTGTGGGCTCCCTGCCGTTGAGCCAGCACAGGTGGCAGTCTTTCTCCAGGCATGGCAATAGCCCGCCTCGCTGGGCCCCTGGGGTTGACTGACATGCAGAAAGCTCTTTCCTGCTGCTCTTGTCCACATACCCTAGCGTTGAGCAGAGGCACACTGCAAGCTTCAGTTCTGTGGGCTGCTTCTCTTCAGGCAGCTGTTTTGTTAAAGAGCTTTCTAATGAATTTTTCTGGTTTGACACTTTGGCTCACTTATTTGGTGGAGTTTTTCTACTTCTGTTGAGAGACACCATCAACAGAAACGTATGAGCCCACCGAGGTCTCGTCCCCTGTTCCTTGTTATGAGACGTGTGGGCCAGAGATGCGGACCTGGAGCAGCACCCTAGGCTGGGGGCAGGAGGGAGACTGTCCATTAGGGCCCCGGGTTGCTTCGGACCCGGGCGACCCTTGTTTCCCTGGCTGAAACATCTGGCCTGAGCTTGGGAAGACTGACGGAGCATTTTACAGTCATTAGACTTAATTGATTTTTAATTCTTTGGAACTTCAGAAGTAGATAGGTTATTAAATACCTATATACTATGTATTAAATACATTGAGATGATACACGCATACACCCTTGCATTTTGAAGGTGATAACGTAGATTCCATAGTGTGCGTTCTGTCCCTTAAATGAAAACGTTTAGATCACCAGGCTTTCTTTGTCAGCCGCTTCTGTGCAGCATATATAAATCTCACATTAGAATTCATTTTTACAGAATTGTACTGTTTATTAAACTTCACTTTAGGTGAGCTAGAAGGCTGGTCTGCTTCTGTGTTAGCACTGCTGAACTCCAGCGTGCAGGCGCAGTGTCTGCCGGGCTGAGTGCCTTTCTAAGCGGGAGAGGCAGTGCGGTGTGTGGGGAAGCCCTCCAGACCTCCAGCTCCTGCCCCGGTGGGCCCTGCGTGGCCGCTGGGTTTCTGTTGGCAGGGCTCGGGCTGGCCCCGGCCGGGGCGGGTCACGTGCCCTTTGCATGTTCGTAGTTTCTCCTTTCACTGCCATTGTGACAATGAGGAGCTCTCAGAGGGTTGGTGTTTGCAGACGTTCCAGGTCATGCTGTGGGCTAAACGCCCCCCAGACAGGCGTGTGTGGCCGGCCAGGCTCCCGGCAGAGGGGCCCTTCGGTGGCAGCGCTGCGTCTGCGGGAGGACAGAGGAGAGTCGCGCGCTTGCATGGCAGAGGCCTGGGAAGAGTTAATGTGTCTGAGTGTTGTGTAATTGCGCTTCTTATTCCCTTAGTAGAGCAAACTCTCGTTTCTCTCGCCTTCGTGGTAACAGCTTTTGTGGGAGCCTCATCAGCCCAGCTGGATTTGAACGCGGCCGCTCTGCGCTGCGCTTAGCGTGCCGTAGCTTTCCGAGACGTCTGCTGCAGGCCGCGTGTCGTCATGCAGACCCAGCGGCACCCTCTCACAGGCAGTCACGGAAGATGTGTCATAGTCTGTTTTTACTGGTATTAATAACACACACAATGAAGAAAACATAACAAATTTTAAGACCAAGGTAAGATACCTAATCAAGGCCGTTTAACCAGTCACATTCATCTCATACCAGAAACACGCTCATATCCAGTGGTCGAAAGGGTGCCCTTGGCCAGGGGCTGTCCTGGGCCTGAGACGAGGACAGGACACTGAAGGGGCTCATCCTGTTAGAGGTCGTTTTTCTCCTCTAGTTCATAACTTTCTGAATTTTTATTGAAAACAATGTCAGCATCTGTACCTTCAAAAACAACAAACAGCACACTTAAAAAGAGTCCTGGTTGACTGTTCTCATTGCTAATGGAATGTGTTCAACCCTGTAGATAGCAAACTAATTTCCAACATAAAAGGCAGGAAGACTTTTGATTCTGTCTTTTTTTACTAAACAGTTTTACTATGACACTAGCTGTAGTAAATTTATAGGAAAAACTGTCGTTTGCAATATCGCTGTGAACCGTTTACTCTTCCGATTCAGTACCCATTCTCTAGGCGTCCCGTCGCCGGCTCACTCACACCCACCTCTCCCTCGGCTGCTTTTGTGGAACATGAACCACCACCTTAAACGCCTCAGTCCTGGGCGGCCGCCTGGTGTGCCCCGGGGGCCACGTGCCTGCATGGTGGGGAGAGGCCTCCGTGCCCATCAGCTCATGGGCGGGGGGCTCTTCACGCTACCAGACTCGTAGCACTCGACTCAAGCTGAGCAGACGCTTCAAATGTGTTTTACGTTTAACGAGTTTCTCACTGATACGTGTATTCTAAACCATTAAGTGATGTACCGCATGTGAAACACTTGGGGTGCCTGGCGCCTTGCAAGGACTTAGTGGTTCGCTATTGTGACAGTAATGGTTATAACAATAAAAATAATAAAATCATCATCATTCCATTTTTATCCAAAAGTATAAATTTTGCTTTGGCATGCAGAGTGGTCCTCGGGACTGCACGATGCTCCTGGGGCTGAAGTAGGACCAGAGGCGGCACGTGCTGGGCATGGCCTCGCCTCGGCCGTGGCCCCACCTCGGGCGCGGCCTGCAGTGGCTGGTGACCCTGCTTGGACATAGTGGGATGTGGGCCTCCAGAATGGTTGCGGTCATGCCGCTCCTAAAGGAATGGTGGAGGACTCCCCAAAACCAGTCACTGAATGGCAAAATGTCAGAAAACAGTGGGGTAAAAATGACCTAGTCCAAAAAGCCACTACCCAGAGTAAAACTCCCTCCTGGAAGGCCTGTGACAAGAGTGAAGAGGCTCACGTGAGGTGACAGCTTGAGGAAGTCTGAGTTGTAGACAGCTCGTCAGCGGCCAACACGTTGGCAGGTGGGGCCGGAGTCGGCCACAGACGGGCCTTCCTCTGATGGGGAAGCCCGGCGTGCCCCACGAGCAGCTCAGAGTCTGCGTCAGCGGAGTGGGGAGGGTGCGTGGGGCAGGCGTGAGGCTGCGCGGTAAGCCTCAGCTGGGCAGAGAGGCTGGGACGTCGGGCGGGTGGCCCGCAGGAAGGGCAGCTGTGTCTGCATCGTTCTGCTCCAGACGCAGTGGCGTCTCGCTTTGGGGTGCTGGGGGAGCCGAGCTCCCCAGAGGGCGTTCTGGCTTCTGGAGGAGCTGAGTGGAAGGGGCTCCAGCTTGGAGAGGGCTGAGAGACGAGCAGCAGTGTGTGTGGAGGGCAGGTGGACTGCGCGCTGGGCAGCGTGGGCGGTCCTCGCTTCCTGAAGTCAGCTATGCTGTCTCTGCCTGTTGCTGAGGTGAGTCTGGTTACTCTGCTTACAAGGTCCCTGCCGTGACCACCCCTTCCACTCCCCACACCTGTGTTGGCAGAGGAAGAGGCCAGAGGTGGACGCGTGTCTGGATGTCCCGAAGTTGAGGTGGTGGCCGTCCCAGAGGCGCAGGGGCCCTCGCCGCCTGCAGGCTCCCTTCCCCTCTCTGCCTCTCCGTGAGGCGTCCTCATGGGGTTAGGGGAGGTCGCCCCTCACCACTCTCCAGCATCTCATGTTGGTGTGCCTCCCAGCTGAGAGTGAACGCACAGCAGAGGCCGTCTCTCGCTCGGCATGTGTGCCCTCCCACCCCCACCCCTCAGACTTGGGGTTAGACTGCCCCCCAAGTGGTCTCTGGGAGGCCCAGTGCTGTGGTCTTCATGGAAGTCCATGCAAAACCATCAGAATGTTTCAGGCGGAGTGCCTCAGGTCCAGGATGGGGCCAGCAGTGGCCACTTCAGAAGGTCTGGTGGCCAGGTCTTGGATGGGAGCAGCTGGACAGGGTGGAGGAGGGGGAGGCCTGCACTCCTGGGTCTCTGGGCCAGGCTGCTCGCCTGGGCACAGGACCGCGAGCACGTGAGCCTGGCCAGACCGGGGTGGCTCTCACGCCCAGCGAGTCTCAGAGATGGTGTAAAGAAGAAAACTCAGACTGTCGGTTAGTATCTAGATCCAGAAATGTAAGAGGTGCCCATGTATGAGCTTAAAGTTAGGGTTCTCTCCCCAAAGATGGCTGTGAGTGGCCGTGGGCCCCGCTGTGGCAGGCGGAGTGCTGAGCTTTGTCCCTTTCAGCAGCCGTGTGAGCGCGTTAAGTGCGGCGCGTCCTCTGCTGGTCGGGCAGTGCCAGCTTGGCGGGCGCTTCTGGTGGACTCAGGCAGGGGAGTGTGGCCCAGCTGGGCGAGCGAGCAGCCCTCCCCTAGAGGAGAGGGGGTGGCGGACACAACCACTGTGGTTTCATGAGTTGACTTGATTGACTTGACTTCCTTTCCATCCGGCTTCTGACTTCCCAGCTGTCTCCTTTACGTATGAGTTCACCGTTGAGTTGGTTCTGGTTCGGGATTTGTGTGTGGTCAGACTGGATGAGAGCTGCCTTGACTCAGTGTGAAACTAGCGTTCGTGCTTTTAGAATCAATAGTTTCACCACCTCAGCTTTTAAAAGTCTGAACAGAAGTAATTTCTGAGGACTCAGTGTACCTATTAGATTATGAACCTAAATTACAGTTTTTTTGCTGAAAGAGTTGAAATACTACTGTCTTATTACAAAAGACTTCTCAAAGTGCTCTCAAACCTGTGATTGGCTTTCAGTGTTTTTCCCAGGAAGTATGTTGACTCCTGTATGTTTTAGATTTTTGGTCGTAAGGTTGATTTTCATCCCTTTCAGTGCTGTTTGCTGTTTTACCTGGAATATTAGAAGTCACTACTGGCTTACTTGCCAGTGATGAGGGGCTGGCTGTCTTCCGCAGGCAGCTGACCGTGTTAGATCCACGACGGTTTTCTCTGGCCTCCCTGTCGGTGTGGGGTCTTTGCGCATAATTCTTATGTGCGTGTTTGAAAGCATATGCTGACCGGTTATTCGGGACATCTTGAACCTTGTAGAAATGACTGAAGTCGGGGTGGGGGCAGCAGTAGGGAGGGCTCAGAGGCTCAGCCTCTGCTGACAGCCGCCTGCCAGGCCTCCCCATCGGTCCTCCCCAGCCCACTTTGCGGGCGGCAGCTGCTGGGGACACAGCTCGGACCACACTTGCTTCACAGGACCTTGTAGAGACTCGCTTTCACCTGTGGCGAGGGCCAGGGGCCCCTCTAGGGGCTGCCGGGGCTCTGGGGGCTGCCTGGTCAGATGGTGGTGTGAGGACAGGGCCAGGCTGTGCTCTCCCGACTCAGACTTGGGCTCGGGGTGGTGAGGAACGACCGCTGTAACACATGTCCAATAACTTTTGTTTGCATTGTAGCACTTCAGGTGATGAATGACTAACGAATTATTTTAATTCCACCCTAATACTTCACTGTGATGTCAACTTGGAAGACCTGTTTGAGATTAGTCTTTTGGTTTTAAGCTTATAAAGCTCCCGGGCACAGGAGTCATATCATTTGTCAACCCTCACCCTCTGTGAACGTGCGTCTAGTGATCTGTTTCCCCCTTTACAAAAGCGTTACTCAAACAAAAAAGCAATGTTGGTTTATAGAACTATGTTGTTCAAGGTCTGTAATTGTATTTAAACTGATGTAGTGTCAACTTGTGAAGGGATGTTTGTTAAAAGATTTGAACCTCACTGTGTAACGCTGTCCGAGCGTAGGGCCTGCTCGAGTCCCAAGTCGCTTCTGGCAGTCGGGTCGCCTGTTCCGTAGGCGCAGGTGTCCGTTGGTGTCTCACTGACAAGGCCCTGGCACGCCTCGGAGACCGCGCCAGCCTGCAGGAGCGTGTCCCTGCCGCCGCGGGCCGCAGGGCACATAGGTAGCGGGTGGGGGGTGGGGGCAGCTGCGCCCGCCGCCCGGCCCTGGGTGTCTCTGCCGGCGCCTCCTGTCGGATGTGGAGCCCTCCCTAGAGGTCGTAGCCTGAGTTGGGACTGTGTTGGGACCGTGCAGGTGACTGTGTCTCCGAGTAAGCCCAGCCCTGGTGCCCCGGCGGTGGAGCTGCAGCCGGAGCCGGTGCCGCCCGCCCTGCCCTCGAGCGTCAGCCCCCGGCCAGCGCCGGGGCCGCGGGCGCGGGCGGGGGCGCTGGGATGCCCGCGGACCCTCCCCCCCGCCACGGACTGTGCCGTCGTGGGCTCTGCTGCTGTGCGTGCACCTTAGCGCCCGGCAGAAAGCGCGCCTCCCGTGCGTCTCGAACATTTATATTCCATTCAGAAATGTGTACTCCGTGTTTATTTCCTCAAACCAGACTTTGTTAACTTAGGAATATCTCCGAGTGGAAACGTGCTCACTTTTTCTGTAAATCTTAAATAAAAGGTGCTGTTCCTTCCTTTGACCCTGGACTGGTCTGTGTTTTCTGTCTTTCTCTCCGTGCATTTTTTCTTTTTCTTTTTTTTTTTTTTAGATTTGCCGCAGCCTTGTTGAGGGGAGGACCTGGGTGGTGGGTCAGGCACCGGGTTTGTCCCAGGAGCCCCTGTGAAAGGCCCTCCCTTGGGTCGGTTCTCAGGTGGCCGCGTGGGACCAGGACCAGGGGCCACTGCCCGCCTGCCGCCTGGCACCAATGCAGACCTGCCTGGGGCTTGCCCTCTTTGTGCCTCTGACGCACCCGTCAAATGGGGTTTGCACTCGGGGCGTTCTCCCGGCTGCCTTCTCTGGGGCACCAGTATGGAGGAGGAGGCGGTGAGCCATAGGGAGGGCCTCGGGCGACAGTGCCCGTCCATGCTGTCTCCTTCCTGCGGGAGAAGGTGGGGAAATAAAGGGTACAGGCTGCTTTCTCTGGAGACAGGGCTCCGTTAGTCCTAGGGATGAGGCCAGGCTGGCACGGGGGCCCACGCCCGTCAGCCGCCCACAGACGCCAGGCAGCCTGCACACCCCAGAGAGGCCAGCACACCTTAACTCCAGGTTTCAAGTCAGCAGAAGCTCCTCTGCTGGTCAGGGGTTTTTCCTTCCGCTTCTCCCTGTCATTTCAGGGAGGTGAGCCTGGTGAGGTGGCACTGATATCCGGAACTGGATGAACTGGCTGCGGGGTTTATTTCGTTTTGTTGGGTTTTTTTAAAAACAGAAACGTGGCCCAGTTGAGTTTCTAGTTCTGTGTTCTTGGTGAACAGCAAGCCTGGGTCATAATTACTTGTTGCTGTGGTCATTGAGGTGTCCAGGAAATTAGCTTATTACTTCTGCTCTGCTGAAAATTTGGTTTTCAGTGTTTATTTGCCTAATATCCGGTAAATACTAAATGTATTTTTTAGGCTTTAAAAAATTTGAATGTAAGGTTTCTCATTAAACATGTATTGGTTTCTATCCATAAAGATTTACTTTTGCTGGTCTTGTGAGGGAAAGGCTGTGTCCAGCGTCAGGAAGGGGCCTTCGACCACCTCTCCCAGACACTGCCCCGCCCCCCGCCCCACGCCCCCGTCCCTCCGCAGGAAGGAGGCTGTGGGCTGGGGCGGGCGGGGCTCTTGGTCAGTTACTGGGAGGCACGTCCAGACGACTGGCCGCTGCCCTAGGAGAGCACACGTTGCAGCCAGGCATCCCGAGCCGCTGCCCATCCGACCAGAGGCCCGCATCTGACACACTTGTGTTGGGTGTGGACACGTCTCTCTTAGCCTAAGATCATTGACCCTTTATAGATCGGGTAAGAAAAGCTCGTCGGCCCCACACCTGTCCTGACTCGCCTGCAAGAGCAAACTGGGTTTTCACAAAAGTTGCTTCATTTTTAAGGAACATGGCAAGAGGTGGCGCGCGCGCCCACGCACATGGTGGCCTGCACACCAGGCGGGGGGCCGCTCCCCGTGCGTGCACACGCGCAGCGGGCCCACGCCGAGGGGGAGCCGGCGGGGCTGCTGGCGGCCACTGTGAACTGTCGTCCGCCTCCTTCCTCCCAGGTCTCGGACGGCCCCGGAGACGAGCCCCCGGAGTCCCCGGACGAGAGCGCGGACGAGACCCAGACCGAGGCGTCCGTCTCCTCTAAGAGGTCGGAGCGCGGAGCCACCGCCAGGAAGGAGCACGTGTGCCAGGTGGGGGCCGGGGCCGGGGC